>JAYMSL010001850.1:0-15785 GCA_036897195.1 Plantago coronopus
CAGTAAAATACTGACGAATAATCTATTCGTCAGGATCCTGAGCGATTCGTCAGGACCCCTGATGAATAGTATTCGTCACCGTTTTTGGTCAGTAAACGGGTGTTTTCTTGTAGTGATAGCAGCAACAAGTGTAAGGAACAAAGCCCCACTGCATGCAACTGGTCGACCGCTGTTAGCTCCGAGGGGAAGAGCACCTCTGCATGGCAGAACAATGGGAAGAGTTGGGAGAGGAAGGGGCCGGACGATCCAGATGGAATGGAGACCAGTGCAGAAGGAGAGCGGGAGCCAGAGTTCACCAGTTCCGGATCCTGCAAGCTTTCTTCCGGAAACCGAGTTGGGCGAACCAGAAGTTCCGGACGAACCGGAGAACCAGGAAATAGAAATCAACCCAGACGAATTAGCAAGAAACAACAAGCTAATTCGCATGGAGACAAATATCTTCCGTCTCCAGCCTTTGTACCAACTGCCGACAATGCTTCAATGGAATCGGGAGGGGGGAGTGACGGCACTGCGTTTCTACAGCTCGTTGACACTGTTGTCCACTGGGATGGAACTCCGACACATGGTGAGCATTCAACCGTGGGCAAGCGGCATGACACCAATCGTATCATCAACTCCGATCGGAAACGCCACAGGGGGTCCGATTATCCAGAGGGAGCCTGGTGTGTGGTACCCAATCATCACCACAACATCAATGAAAGCGCTGATATGGAATGTTAGGGGAGGTAGTTCACCCCAGATTCACGAAGCTCTCAAAGGGTATATGATTCAGCACAGGCCGCTTGTCACAATCCTCTTGGATACCAGGATGTGTTTCAATGAAGCAGTGGACGCCCTTGCTACGGTGGGAAGCTATGGCAAGATGATTTTTCCACCCTCTGCAGCTTACCCCAATATTGGAGGCTTCTGGATCCTTTGGGATTCTCACGCGGTGGATGTGGTCTTGGAGGATGCAACTGAGAGAATGGTGAATTTCAGGATTCTCCAACCTCGGCAAACTCTTCCAATCTCCCTCACGGCTGTGTACAATTACCCAAATCCAACCCAGCAACATCAGGTATGGTCTGATCTCAGAACCCTTAGTAGTTCTATATCTGGTAATTGGATAGTTGCAGGGGATTTTAATGCGGTTATGTCCCAAAATGAGAAGGTGGGGGGTAGACCAGTGGCAAATGCTAGAATTAATGCTTTTTTAGACTGCCTTAGTGATTGTGGTTTAATGGATTTAGGCTTTAGTGGTTCTTCTTTTACTTGGACCAACAAGAGATATAGCTATGGTTTTATTTGTGAAAGACTTGATAGAGCTTGTGCTAATGATTCTTGGTTTAGATGCTTTCCCAAAACCCTGGTTAAAAACCTTGTGTGTACTGTGTCTGACCATAAACCCCTGCTCATTGATTCTAGATCCAATTTAGCTAGAAATAAAAGAGTGTTTAGGTATGAGAATACTTGGAACCTCCACCCTACTTTCCATAAACAACTGGAACTTTTCTGGAACCACAAAAGGAATGCTAGTTGGTCTTTTGCTCAAACTACTAAAGCTCTTGGTGAAAGTATTCTTAAGTGGCCCTTGAAAACTCTTCACCACCTTAATCACAACCTTAACATGCTTGAAAAAGACTTAGAAAAAATTGACAAGTCCATACATTTGGATCCTGCTCAGTATGGTCTTAAAGTTCAGAATATCTCTAGTCAAATTAATGATATCTTGCACACTAAGCACACATTTTGGAAACAAAGAGCCAAATGTAACTGGCTTAAGAACATGGATGTCAACTCTAAATATTTTCATAGTCTAGCCACCCACAGGCATAAAAGGAACATGATTCATGGGCTCCTTAATAGGCAGGGGGACTGGGAACATGACCCTAATATTATCTGTAACATGTTTAGAGATTTTTTGGTCTCTCAGAGTCATGCTGTGCCAACTAATGTTCAACCTTTTTCTCATATCTCTGTACCAACCCTTTCTATAAACCAATGTAGTAACCTTGAAAAACCTGTTAATGATAATGAAATTTGGATGGCTGTTAAGGGTATTAATCAAGATAAATCCCCAGGTCCTGATGGATTGGGGGCTGGTTTTTATGTTTCTTATTGGAATACTATTAAACATGATGTCTGTACAATGGTTAAGGATTTCTTTAGTACTGGCAATCTGGACCCTGCTATCAATACTACTTGTATTACTGTTATCCCAAAGAAGAACAATTCTCAAACTGTTCTTGATTTTAGGCCTATTAGCCTTTGTAATGTGAGTTACAAGATTATTACTAAACTCCTAGTTAATAGAATTAGGCCTTATCTTAATGATCTTGTGTCTCCTTTCCAAAATGCTTTTGTCCCAGGTAGGCTGATGTCTGATAATATTATGTTAGCCCATGAGTTTGTTCACACAATGAATAGGAAGAGGAAAGGCAATAATGTGCATATAGGTCTTAAGCTTGACATTGCTAAAGCCTATGATAGGATGAGCTGGGATTTCATTGCCCTTGCTTTGAAGAAATTCAATTTCCCCCCTAGGATTATTAACCTCATCATGCAGTGTGTTACTACAACTTCTATGTGTGTTAGGGTTAATGGTATCAACTCTGTTTTCTGGAAACCTGGTAGAGGCTTAAGACAAGGTGACCCCTTATCCCCTTATCTGTTTATCCTTTGTCAAGAGCTGTTTGTTAATATGCTGTGTGAGAAAGTCAATAATAAAACCCTTGACCCCCTTACTATCAGAGGTAGTGATATGAAGATCCCCATTTTTTGCTTTGCTGATGATTGCCTTATGTTCTGTAAAGCAAACAAGAAATCCCTAGATACTATCAAAAATGTTCTTCACTTATATGAACAAGCTGCAGGTCAGGCTATTAGTTGGGACAAATCTAGAATTATTTTCACTCCTAATGCCAACCCTAATTTTAAGAGAAACCTCATTGACAACCTTGGTGTTAAGTGTAATGGTAGACATGATAAATACCTAGGACTCCCCTTTATTCATGGTAGAAAGAAAGCTGATTTCTTTCAAAATCTTGTGGATAAGGCGAGAGAAAAAGTAAATATGTGGTATAATAGATACTTATCCCAAGCTGGTAGGGTTACTCTTATCCAAGCTGTTTCCACTGCTCTTCCTATGCATAACATGTCTGTTTGTAGGATCCCTGATAATGTTATAATGAAGTTAGACTCCATTAGTAGTAGTTTTCTTTGGAATGGTGCTAAGGGAGGCAAAAAAACTGCTAGGATTAGTTGGAAGAAGATTTGTACACCAAAAAAATGTGGGGGGTTAGGTATAAAAGACCTGCAAAAATTGAATGAGGCCTTCCTTATGAAGCTTTGCTGGAACTTCTATTCTAAAAGCAACACTCTGTGGGCAAAATTTTACAAAATGAAATATTTTCCTAACTCTGATTTCTGGAATGCTATTTCCAAACCAACTGATAGCTGGTTCTGGAAAACCATTGTTAAGCATAAAGGCCTCCTCCTTGACAATATAATCTGGCAAGTAGGGAATGGGGAAAAAATTAGATTTTGGAAGGATCATTGGATGACTACTGGCCCTATCAACTGTAGTCACCATGACTCTCCAAATGATAATACTCTCCTGAAGGAATTTATCTCTAATGGAATGTGGGATGTTGCCAAACTTAGTTCCTGCTTACCTTTAGATATCACCCTGCAAATCATCAATGTTCCTATTACAGGAAGAGAGGATAGACTAATATGGAAACACACCAACTCTGGAACTTATACTGTTAAAACTGGTTACCAAATCCTGGTCTGCAACCAGAATCCTGGCCCTCACTGGCCATGGAACATTATTTGGGACCAAAAAATTTTGCCTAGAATCAAAATGTTTCTGTGGCAAGCTCTCTGGGACAAACTTCCAACTTTGAGCAGACTTAGAAATAATGGCATTCTGGAAAGTGATATTTGCAATATTTGTGGGCAGGATTCTGAGAATTTGCATCATTTGTTGTTTGAATGTACTGGCTTTGCTTCTTTTAGATTATCTGTCTTCCCTTCCTCTTTTCTTGATTCTCCCAAGGATTTATAGGAATGCATATTTAAAGCTTGCCAATCCAAAGAGAGAATAAGAACTCTTGCTATATTCTCTTGGATTATCTGGAGAGCTAGAAATGAGTTTCATTTCTCTGCCAGTGACATTAACAACACTAAGCTTCTTGGCATGTTTAATAGAACCATGGCTGACCACTTGGTGGCCTTTGGAGGAATAAAATCTCCTTTCAGTACTACCATAGTTAGCTGGAAGCCTAGCTCTGAACACTATGTTACACTTAACACTGATGGATCAGCTCATGGTACTAATGGACCAGCTGGTATTGGCTTAGTCATTAGGAACCCTGAGGGTATGTTTGTGAAAGCTGTGGCTGCTTTTGTTGGTTACACTAACAACAATAGAGCTGAACTCCTAGCTCTATATAAAGGGATCATTCTGCTAAAAACTATGAACATTCCATCAGCTCAAATCCAAACTGATTCTAACTACTCCTTCTCTTGTATTTACAGGAAGCAGGAACCAGCCTGGCAGGACAACAAAGTGGTAATGGAGATCAGGGAACTTCTGGAGGAATGCAGTGACTACCAAATAGTCTTCATTTACAGAGAAGCCAACCACAGTGCTGATGCTGTGGCGAAGTTTGCTAGTTCTATGGTCTGTAATAATGTTTTGAATCCTTTGAACAATGCTCCGCTTGTCAACTTTTGTACTATGGATGGTAGTAGTAGTAGTAGTGTCCAAGCTTGGGATATATGCCCCCAATGGCTTGAGGGAAAAATCATGCAGGATAGAAATCGTACTTATATTAGACTTAGGAAGAAGAACGTTTGATGTACTTGGGCTGGTCATGCCCCCCGTTATGACCTGTTTGTAATAATATCAGTTCCCTTTTTCAAAAAAAAAAAAATATTCTCTTGTGATGTTTCTTCCAGACACAATTATTAATACAAAGTAAGTACTTATACACATTAACTATGCCTCGAACTTACTTAACCAATCAAATACTACTAGACAAGTTGCAATCAAGTGTATAATTAATAGACAAATTCTGATTAACTTAACCACATATATTTGATGATCTGCCTCATCTATATATCTATATATATATATATGAAAGGAGAGTTCTCCATTCCTAAATGACCAATCAGAATCTGTTATTTCATCCAAGCCTAATCCAAGCCTACATGTCATTTTAATAGAATTTTGAATTTATTATTATTACCTCCAAACCTATTTAACTACCTAGAAAAACTAGATTTATTTTTTTTTATAGAAAAATTGTTTTTAAAACAAACAAGCATGCTGGAAGTCTGGAAGTCACACTCCGGGAATACCTAAAGACCTAAAGTTATTACTGCAATTAAGATGGCAGCTTTAAGCAAAAAAATCAAATTCTCTACACTCTTCAGATTTCATTTTCCAATACGTACCGCGATTCTTCATTTACCTTTCTCTCCTTTATCCGCCATGGCTCTTCTGTTTCTTAGCCAAGATGAAGATCAAGACACGGTTCACAGATTCACGCGGAAGAAGCTCGAATCGATTTGGATTTCCGTCAATAGGGCCACAAGGATCCCTATTGCTCTAATGTTCTGTGTAATTAGCACTATCTTAATGCTAATAATCGATGATGTTATGTCATTGTGGTGAGTAATTTTAATTTAAGGATTTTATATTTATGTTTTATAATTACTTCTCAGCTTTTATTTAGATGGTTTCATGGACATATTATATTTTTAAGATTTAGAATTTGAATTCCTCTTTGAAAACACAGTAATCAATGAGATGAACCAACTTATATTCTGGAAATTCTAGATTTTTCTGTGAGCTAAACACTAGACTAGGCTAGATTTGTTACTCTATACCAATCGTCAATGGCTGTTCTGTTTCCTTGCAATTTATAACTCCAACCCTCCTTTGAATTTTAATCCATTTGTAGCTTCCTACAGGTGAGAGATTATGAGTGAACAACTCTTGGTAGCTTTCTTATATGGGTTTATAGCTCTGGACCATTCCGGGCGGCTGATTCCACTGGTAATAGAATTTGCAGTAAACCATTTTATTTAATTATGTTTGTGTTATGGAGTTCTATTGATTATTGAATACTATATTTTGTCTTCCAATTATTCTGAGTTGTGTAATTGTACATGCTGTTGAAAAATGTGTATGGCTACTATATCCAGTATAGCTAGATATATGATGTTGTTACACGTAAGTTTTTTTACATTGTCTTGCATATTTTTTAGAAAAAAAAAAGAAGAATTGGACTATGATAGCCATCTAAAAATTTCATGCAAGTCGAATATATGACTGGAACATGTGTACGATTTTTTTGATAATATGATAACCATAGAAAATAGAATAGTTCCGAGGTCCTGGATGCTGTTGATGTTGCTAATTGATTATGTTAATGATGTTATTGCATTTGCAGGTAAGTGAGTACCTGTTCCGGTTTTCTATTTTCAATGAGTAGTAGACAATTAAACGTCAGATCTTGCTCAATGTCTCTTCCTCTTCCTGCCTATTCTTCATCCCAGCTCACTCTAAAACGATGTTAATTGACCGATCGATGATACAAGCAGTTGATGATCAATCCAAATATAAGGATGTTCGGTCGAACAAAACAGGCAAGCATGAACCTTTTTCCTCTATTCCATTTCCTATGTCGTCTAAATTCAGTTTAATCAGTTGGTTTTAAGGTTTACTATATGATAATTGGAGAAGATAATGCTTAATTATGTCCAGTTAATTGATTATTTGTGGTTACGAGTCTCACTAATCAAATGATCTTAATTAATTAGTTGTTAGACATGTCATTAATTTCCATGTAAAGTAGATGTTTTTGTGTTTATGACTTCAAGTCTTCAAGTGGATTTATTCTTGGCTGAGAGTGTTTTAATGTTTGGAACAATTTACTATATCCACGCTCACATACACATCTGTTAGTGACATTTCATATCCCTCTCATCCTCCCAAGTCCCAACATAAAATTCCCAGTTAGCTGAGGTATTTTCTATATCGTCTTTAAGTACTAACTTAAGTTTATAATATCTTAGCAAACTGGAATTGCCAGCCTATTTATCAAGTTCAGTACTTTTGGAGTTGATTTTCCAATGCAGGTTAGCTGACTTGCTTAGACTATACTCCGTAAGTTACCATACCTTAAGCAGTCCACGTACCTCACCTGCACGATTTTTTGTTCTATATGTTCCTTTTCTTATAGGATGGAGTATTAATTATTACTTCTCTTGATGCAAAAACAGTCGAGCGACTTTAGGGAGAAATGGGAGGGAGATGTGTACAGGATTTCACAGGGTTGGTAGTACTGACATGTAGCTTAAAGAACTTGCTCTAGAACCTGGATGTGGATATAAGAAAGATGGTGATTAGAAATGGTGCAGTCTGGTATGTGGAAGAGTTACTGTTTAAATATTTCACAGCAGCTCATTTGTCTCAAACAGGTGCATTGTACTCAAGTTTTCACAGGCTGCGTGCAAATTCATTTCTTATATTCCAGTTTATGAATTTGCAATTGCTTCTTTAATAGTTTAAAACTTTGATTAGCCTTGCAGGTTGTTCCTTCCAATAATTTACTTCTGTATAAATTGTTATATCTATAGACTGTTCCATCCATCTTAGATGTTCCTGTTGAAGTTTTTTAGAGATTAATTATTGGAAATCAAAGGATTGCTATTATAATCAAATTCATTATTTTTCAATTTCTTTCCGGACGCGGGGAGGGGTACCCCAACCCGGGCCCACTGACCCTCCTTCATAATTTTTCTTTTTTCCAGCGGATTGAAATATAAGTCCGGACATCCGACGGATCCGTACAATCCAATCCAAATTCAACGGGCCGGACTTATATGAATATTTTGACTTTTTTACTGGTATGGATTTGGATCGGTCCGGACCGGATTGGACTGAAATTGCCAGGCCTAACATCATCAACGTATTTATGTCTTTTAATTTGCATTATATATACTGTGTCTAATCATTCTACTCCCTCCGTCCCACAAAATTTTATCCATTAGGGTTTGCGCGCAGTTCAAGAAAATGAGTTAAAGTAATGAAGTTAAAATGAAAAAGTAAGTGGGTAGGTTACTTTTTGAAAATTTATGGTGATAAAGAAGTGTATTGATGTTAAAATAATGTTTTATTGTGTGGGGTAGTTTCCTTATTTGGAAATGGGTAAAGTTTTGTGGGACGTCCAGAAATGGAAAGTGGGTAAAGTTTTGTGGGACGGAGGGAGTAGCCAATAATCCGCCAAAACCAAAACAAGAACCCAACCAAAAGGAGATACCACCACAAATAGACCCAGAGGAACTTGTACGCCGAGAGAAACATCAAGAGAACGGTTAGAACAAAAACGACCCTTGGTCGACCACCTCGGAATAGAAAAAAATAAAACCTCTCAGTGCTCACTCCCAGTTCAAGGTGCGGGGCTAATTTGTACTAAGATGAGATAAACTCATCAAGAAACAAGCCAGAGCGCAGTGAGAGGAGCAAGCTGAAAGGAGATACATCCGAACCTAAGTAGCCAACCAGACGCTAAGAGAAAAGATATCGACGAGTATTAAAGAGTAAAATCTTGCCCCTACCCATCTTCTAGTATGTCCGACTCCGAGAAAATTGGAGTGGCTAAGAATTAGGGAGTACGGAGTGGCAATTCACTCCTAGACAAGCTTCTAAGGGGAAATCCCAACCAATCCCTGGTGCTAGCGCAGTCCAAGTTAATGATCAATTGGGGATGTCCTTGGTAAGAACTACAAATAATACAAATCGAGATCCCCCTCCTACAACACCCGCACCAACGAGAGAAAGTACGAATGACTCTAAACATAATAAATGCTTCGTAGATATTGAACAAAGGCTAAGAGTAAAATTAACCCAAGGCCAATATCACTAAGAACCAAACATTATGCAATGAGTCATAACCAACTTTTGACAACAAAAAACCTGTCCCCCCAACAACTTGACCGATTTAGCGAACTGCCCCAACCCAGCCGAGAACAACCAGAAAAAATCGGCCCACTGCACCCGAAAATCCTGGCCTAGAAAGCAGAACCCATCCAGCCCACTACACCACCCAGCCTCAACACCAGATCCCTCCACACAGTAATACCCAAACCTCAACCACTGCTAGAACAAACCGAGGGAGCATCCAAACAAAACCGGACGAGAAAGAACCACCTCCCGCCCCCCGAAATTTTTCTACATTATAAATGCATAACTTTTGTTCCTTATGATTGAAGGCTTTTATCTCAAGTCGTGTATCTCCTTTTCCATTGATGTTGAGAAGAAATACACGTGATATTATCCGCAATCTAGAATAAATCTGGAATATCATAAGGAATGGGCGGTTACCTCATTCTAGGTCGTGTATCTTTTTTTCATTACTGATAAAAAGATATACGCGTGATATACCGCAGACTTAGGATAAACCTGGTATAAATGCTCACGGTCCATTATGATTTTCGAGTGATGGTATAGGAAATGTTTCAAGAATGATATTTGGGCCAAGAAATATCCACCATGGTATCCAGTATCTAGTCGTTAGTCCTGATCTCTGGCTGTGTATTTTATGACTGGGATATTATTGTAAGATTTCTCGCGTGTTAGACTCTGACAATTAGCAAAAAGTATTTATTTTCTGGTGTAGTCCGATTACGTGCGATTCTCTTGCACATTCTCATGCATTAGGGAAATTTTCTCATTAATAAATTAAATTTTGTCGTTTTAAAAAAAAGTTTACTTATGATTAATTATTAATTATTACTTTGACGCTAGCTAGTACTGCTTCAATGCATATCTATCTATAAAAATATAAAATTAAAATAAGTTACAATATAATTTTTTTCGCTATTTCATATATAATAACTTTTGCACATTATTACCTTATACTACAATAAATAATTTTTTATTTTTATATAATATTTCGGATAGAGTTAGAATAAAAAGTTCACGTGAGAACCGCACATCAAAGTATAATAGTACAAAATTATACAACAAAATCCATTAGTATATTAATTTTAAATAATATAATCACAAGATGTCCCTCACACTCACACCCTCGGCTCATTCTCCAGGTAATGGTAAACTTAAATCCATACTGTATTAGTCCTTCTCCTCTCCTCTTCTCCAAAAATACAAAATCAAGGACTTCTTTTTTCCCTGTTTTCTTGAAGAATCTGCCTTTTCACTTTCACCCAATTAATTCCTACAGGCCACAATCACATGGTAGCATATTGATATTATCTTCCTTAATGTTCTACAAAAGTGTAAAGCCTAACCTTCAGATCTACTTCTTCTCCCCTACACTTTGATACAGTAGCCACGGCGTCCGGCCAAGTTGCGGATGCTCCGGGTAACGCTTCACCGGGTTGACGAGTTTCAAAACACAGACTATCCTGTTCAAACTTCAAAGAGGCAGAGAGAAATCGGTGGAAATGATGATACTGGGAGAAAGGACACAACGACACATATCTCTGAATATATATAGATAACAGGATTGAAAAAGGTTGTCGGATCGGGATTCATAATGGCTGTATATTTTCAAATCCCGTGGGTCAGTACTAGAGAGAAAACCGGCCTAGATCTCAAGGGTCTGGGGTGGATAGTAGGGGAGGAAGGAGTGTGGAGCCATAGGACCTGCGCCGGCGACCGGAGGATCACCGCAAATCAAAATCTAATGAACTTAGTGAGATTGCTTCGTCATTGTGGCCGATCAACCCTCGGAACATACTATCTTTCCATAGCCGGCAGCAGCCTCTGTCATTGTGGCCGATCAATCAACGGAAACGGCAATACAGTTGGTAGGTTGAACTATTTTTGCAATTTCAGCGCCAGTTCAAATGATTTTTTTTAAAAATATTTCTCGACTTCTTAATTATTACTAGTACTGAATCACTACTTCTGATTGTTACTGGAGAATTTGAAGTTTGGAACATATATTGTTGAAATTAAGTGTTGAATTTATTCCAACTTAACTGCGCTGGTGTTAATTTTAGACTTCACTATGTGCTTGTATGTAAATAGTTTTTTTTTTGTGGTTGAACTCATATATATGGGAAATTAATCATAACTGCGCTGATATGCAAATGCTCTGAGTGTTTTGATTATGATACTGTTGTTGTGCACATTATGCTATAAGCTTCACTATCCAGTACCCGGTGGTAGAGTTGCAAATCTTGGTGTCAAAATGAGTATTTATGTTTGCACGTTAATGATTGAGAGCTACTTTATGTGATAGGTTACTTGGATTGATTTTACTCGATGTATGTCTATTTACGCTGGTTGCATGGATTGGCAACTTGTAAGGTAGTAGCGTTTATGTCGGAATGACATGATGTTTGGTTAGATTGCTTCATTTTCTCTACGAAGAATTATAGACATATAAAGTTCTATCTTATGTCATTGCATCTTAGTAACCAGCCTTGTTAAAATCAGGTTTCCATTATGTATGTTCTTCCCCTTTGGAGTTAAAAGATCAGTTTACTGAGGATCAGGTTTCATGGAGAATTTGGTCTCTGATGTGTATATGATTTAATTATTCTAAAGATATGGCCATAATTAACATATTGAGTTATTTTTTTTCACTGGTATAAATTTTTCTAGGAGAAAAGAATCTGCATGAAATTGTAGAAAGATTGAGAAACCAAGCAGGTCATAATATAAGGACAGAAAATGAGAAGTCATAGAGTTTTGTTTATCTTGTCACCAAATGCATATAACAAGTGCACTATGCATCAAGGAAGTCTGCATGTTCAAAACGATAAGGGTTTACATTTACAGAAATTATGAGATGTGGAAGTTGACAATATTTTAATAGAACCTTTTGCTATTTCTCTTCTCTTTGAGAAAACCACAGAAATACAAGAGAAAGCTCTTTATACACAATTGGTTAAATGTTTAGCTACTGGAACTGACACGTACTGCAGATTTGAAGAGGGTTTGTCAATAGACTTCTCTACTATGTGTATGTGGGCAACTCCAGTTATTATTTGAATTTATTATGGACTTTTCTACTTCACTTTTGCTTAGCAACTGATGTGTAACCACGGGTTGTGGATTCCAGTTATATTGCATTAAATTATGGCATTCGATATGTTTGAGCTAATGAAAATAGTAACTAGATGACTAACTTTGCAATAGGTGTTGAGTGTTGACTTTATCACTTTACGGTTCTATCTACTGATAAATGGAAGTCAAAATTTTACTAAATTAAGACTTTATTGTGTTTAGTTAGATGATAGTCATAGTTTAGATGTCTGTCTGTCAGAGCTCTTGTATTAGACTTCCCCTATATTACCTCATCTTTAAATAAATCCCTCATACTATTTTCCCAAAAAGTTGTAAGAAACAAACTATTTGATACTTGCTTTTGGTTGTATAATATCTCATTTATAATGTGATTTAGTTTAAATTTCCTATATATGTCAATACATAAGTTCACTACTTATCGTAGAAACATCATATCTACTGGTATCGTATCTGCATCATTGATGGCTGTAGGGTTTTTATGCTATCCCTAAGTCATAATCTGCTAATGAGTCCTATAAGTTCCAACAAGTTATCGATTTTGAACTACACCTTTTCATCTGAAACAATGTTAGATTTTCTCTGTCCATATAAAAAGACCGTGTGCAGTTGAAGATCACGAGTACAAGAAATGATTCAATATATTTTCCAAAGCATATACCCCGTGTCAGTGATGGCATTATTTATTTTTTGTCCAAGACTGAGTCCTTACTTTCCAACCTTGTATCTATCATTAAGCTCACAAGTGATAAAGCCATGCTCTCAAATGGTAGCCACTTTCAAGGATAGGAGGTTCCATGCATGCCGGCAATCTCTATATGCATGGATTTATCTTGAGAAATACTGTTGGTTGATTACCTTGCTCCCGTGCTCTCGTCTGCAAGTGTCTAATTTGACACTAAATTTTATTCTTTCTCCTCTGCTTCTGAAGATTGATTATTTATTCAGTTTGTTACTCCAGTGTCAAGAAGGTCCTTTATATATGATTACACGTGTGATGCGGACGGATTGTATCAATTATTGTGTGTGTTATGTAACAAACAGAAGTAAAGCATAAATATACGTCTAGAAGGTCTACCAACATTAATCAATGGTGAACCAATTTTTAATGCTCTATCCAACTTCAAAATTATAAAATATAACTATTTTCAACTGAAAATTTTCTGAAACAAGACTGTTAGATTATAAATACTGATCTGTGAGTCTATCAAACATGGAGCTTAGACAGTTGTCTCTTTCCTCATTCGTCTGCTTCATTATGGTTTCGCTTTCTCTGTCTTTCAAGGTTTCAGGGGACACAATCTGTATACATTTGGAGACCCGTTATCATGATCCTGAAATATTTTAAGAATGAATGAAGTCTGTTTCTCGTTGAAGAGAGAAATTATGCTCAAGGAATGTCCGGGATGTGTTGGATCAACAAAATTTAAGCAAGTTTCTTTTCCTTTTATGCCGGGCATAGCATTCTGCCTTTATTTGGCCCACGGTAAAATATATAAGGTCGGTAATAATGATTTTTTTTCCTTCTATATTCTAATTTAATTTGTTTTGCACATATTATTGAATTTTAAAAGTGCAGGTTGACAAGCTGTTGATTCCTCCAGTTATATATGGTGAACAACATTTATTGCTGATTTTCGGTAGGTATATGTAGTATCGAATTTTGAATTATTCCCTAATGTGTAAAACTTAATCCAATTATTATTACATAATCCAAGCCTCATTTAGTAAATACTTTGGTCCAGATTTTTCTATGAGTACAGGAACCCATTTTAATTTTTTTCCAGAAATGATTGCGAGGAATACTAATTGGGAGTCTCAGTGAGCCCTATAAATTAACCTAGCCTATTACATTCACTTGTCAAGCATTTCATCTTGATTTGGTTTGTAGGCCTTTCTTCTGTTCTGTTGCAAATCACTCTTCACCACTGTATCTCATTTGGATAGAAACATGGATGCACTTACTGTTATGGAGCAGCACCAACAACAACTTGGGTTTTCAAATGAGGTAATTTTACTTTACTAAGATTGATGATTCTCATCCTTCAGAATGAGGGTTTGCTTGATTCATAGCTTTTCTGTTTTTTTCCTTTTGCTGTTCATTTGTATTCAAATGAGGTAATTTTACTTTACTAAGATTGATGCTTCTCATCCTTCAGAATGAGGGTTTGCTTGATTCATAGCTTTTCTTGTTTGTTGCTTTTGTTGTTCATTTTTATTCATCATGATGTTCTGGCCCATCCTCTTCTTGTTGGTATTTTGATGTCCAATGTGTTAATGGTGCTTACAGGAAGGACTAGTTGATTTCTAGATCCCAGTTTGGGGTATGGAGGATTTTTTTGGGGGAAACAACTAGTGTTAGAGAAATCATTTGTGGATAATTTGATTATGCCTTCTTAGGGTTTTGTTTTTTTAGAGAAATCTTAGGGTTTTGTCCCTAGTGTCTTAGTTGTGTAATTGATGCTTGTCGAGTGATTGAAAATGGAAAGAGACGTGCATGCATAAGAATAGGCAAAAAGCTCTTTTCTGTGCACAATAAACAAGTCTAATTGGAAGATTTGCTTCTTTTAAACATAAATTTGTATCTTCCTATATATTTAAAAGATTTGCTTCTTTTCTCAACATGTTTGTTGCAGTTTCACTTGCCTGATCAGCAAGAGTTGAAATCTCTTTGCGATTAAAAGTTGTTGTATTGAAACCCAGAGTTATAAAGGAAATCCTTCATCTCTATCTAGTATATTTTTACAGTCCGTGACTCCTATACAATTTCTCAGCCTCGATTTTAAAGGATACGACCTCCCAATGTTTTATTTGAGTTCTTACATTTTTGGAACCTTACTTAATTATATAAGTTGAATTTTATATAGATTACCCTTTCCACGTACACCTTATCTTACACGTGAAATCAACTTTACGCAATTCGGAAAAAATGTATTCTATTAATAGTTCCCCTCGTTAAGAATGAAAGCTGAAGTCGTTCGCAATTAGTTGCAAATTTAATATGAAAACGACAGCTTTCGTGTTTTGCGCTTATTATATGTCGGTACTTTGGAGATGAAAACTGGAAGATACTGATAGGGATCAGTCCTTTGATCAAAGTTAGATACTGATGATAATGACCTATTAACTATTATTAAACACTCGTGCATGCGATAAATTAGCTCTAATAAATTGTATGCATCTGTCACTTGATCCAACATTCAGTAATAGCATTTTCTTCTGTTTTCAAGCCTCAACCTATAGCAGGTGAATCATCCAGTCATGATGTGGGTCTACCTCCAACTGCTGAAGAAGAACTTTCTTTTCTGATTTTCCGGATGTCAGGACCTCAGGATAGTTATATCCTGCAACCGGAGGTACTAGAAACATATAGTTAACGACAAATTATAATATATTCTATAATCTAAGCGTGGATAATTATTTGTATTTTCTAACTATTTACTGCACTACAGGTTGAAACAGTTAGGGGGAAGAAGATTAAAAAAATCTACTTCCGGGTAAATGAGATTGCCGCCGGAAAATGGAGGATTGTAAAGCAATCTACTCCAACTGTAGAGGCTCCATCTTTCCCAGTTGTGGAAGTCTCCAACCCTCCACGATTCAAAAGTAACTTGTTCCCTGAGGTTCCGTTCAAGGACAGACTAAAAGGATGGAGGGTTGAATCCAAATACACGGACAGAGCCGATAAGGTTCCCTTTTTTACTTTATATTTCTGAACTTCTATATATAGTTA
>JAYMSL010001851.1:0-15781 GCA_036897195.1 Plantago coronopus
AGATCAAAATTACTCATACTTAAAATAAATTTCGTATAATAAAATTAGAATACTAAACAACGAATACACGCGGGAATCCGCGTGTCAATGATACTAGTGTGACTAATAAATTGGGTCAATGAGCTTGACCAGGGGATCAGGGATTAGGGTTTAAGGAAACAAAGAAGAAAAAACACACAGAAGAAGAATAAAGAAGAATAAAGAAGAAGAAGAAGAAAGGACAGATTGATTTGGATTTGGTGGGAGTGAAAGAGAACTGGAAATGTTGAGATGTTCAATAGCAGCAGCAACAAGGAAGCTGCTGAAATGTGGAGTGGAGCGGTTGATGACAACCCAACAACGCCCCAAACAACGCCTCAAACAATGGACCAAACAACGGACCTTGGAGGAAGGCGACTGGTTCTACTCCTCCGAGTGGTGGATGACCGGCGATCATTCCTCCTCAAACACAGTCTTTCGTCATCCTTCCCGCTTTGGAAATGGCGTTGTCTCTGTCCTCTCTCACCCTTCTTCCAGACCAGTACTTTTTCTCTCACTCACTATTATGCTTTCCATTACATTACTTTTCTTATTTTTCACTATTTTGCTTTCTGTTTTTTTCAAGTGTTATGCATTTTCTTTTCTATGTTTATGCTTTCTGCATCCATTAAACAACTGGAAAATCAAATCACATTTAAGTGTAAATTGGTTAATGTGCCAAAGGTATGATTTTTTTATGAGTATTTCACTTCATTCTATTACTAATTTCTTGTGGTAGTAAACCCTTACTTGTGATTGTCTGGGAATATTTATATTCTTAGCCAAATTCTTGGTAAATTCAGTTTTTTACTATAAAATAGGAAATTCATAGGAAAAAAACTACTGAATGTTTTAAACATGTAACCGGGGTGTTTTAAATTTAAACAGACTGCCTCTTATTCATATGTGTGAGCGAATGTGCTGATTATAGCTCATAACATTACTGTATTGGGAACCATTTTGGCTTGGTATATATGGTGTGCTCCTTTCAGCACCAAGTATTTTTGGTACTTGAGCTTCACCAGCGAATGGTTATCGAGTCTAGAGAACTCTTACAATTATTACGCCTGTGACAAGCGCTGGTTTACTCACATTGATATAACTAGCATTGTTTCTAATCTGGTTGAACTAGTTGAGATCAATTTTCAGGTTATACTCAATATCATAGTTATGTATAAATTGTAGTTACTTGTGGATGGATAGTTTTTCGTGTAAAGTATGGTTTGTAGTCCAAATTTGTTTTCTTTTTAGCATCATGACTGGTTAAACACTGGCGCAGGACAGATGTGAGTGGGAAAAAACGGAAGATTGGCTTGAGCAGAGATATTCAGAGTTATATCCAGGCGTTAAACGGGATGGGAAATTCCGAGTTAGTGATTATCAGTGGAGAACGCTTCACTTTAATGACTACACCCGTCAAAGCACGGTTAAAGTGATGGCAGCATACTGTGAAGACAGACCTGACTCGATACGGTTAATGCAGCAGCCACATTGTCTCGCTGTGCCATGCAAGTCTGATTAACTTTTTCTGTTTTCGCTCACAAATTGTACTTATATCATATGTGTGAAATTAGAGTTGGACCATATATATGCATGTTCTCCTTTGAGTTCTGTCTAAAATATCCTTTCCAAACTCTTTGTTTCACATCTTTGTAACATTTCTTAAAGAGCATTTCAGTTTAATTCCATGACGATGTCATTGCTTATTCCACCTCAATTACGAGCTGTTATATACTAGATATAAGTTGGTCATTTTGTTAGATGTTATCCTTGCACACAAGTACAGTAGTGCAGCTCGTGAACGCATTCTTTCTATGATCTTGTAGTGACTTGAAATTGTTTTTGCAGATGTAAAAAGCATGGTATCTGCTGGATTAGCTAGCATTGCATCAAGTGATATTCGTTTAATGAGGGATGCCGTAATTGGGAAGCGGGAGATGAAAGTTTTATGCATTGGTCATGGTGGAGGAAGCATACCTTTGTTTTTGGCAAGTAAAATAAAAGGTTAGAGAAGTGAAAATGTTCAATGATATATGTGATCTTTCTTTAGGGCATTCTCGGATAATTATTAAATCCTAATTGATAACCTGACCAACCTTGCACTTTTTTTATTGTTTAATATATATTTTTTAAATGGCTCCCACTAGAAAGTTGAAACTACTGCCCCAAGTTTTATATTTTTACAATCTCATGGATATCTATTAACCCAAGAATTTTCGAATGTTTACATTAAGTTCTGTTACAGTCCCATGGAAATGTGGTTTTACTTCGGTGTTGGATTTATATGCTGAATGATTGTCAAACTCTACTTTCTGATATTCCTTTGTTGTCACTATAGTCTTACATTTCTGCTTGATCCTGTTTTGTATTTCGTCTAAGCAAATTTATATGACTTGTTGCCCTGGGAATCCTCTCTTCAGGTGCTGTTGTTCACATTGCTGAAATTGACCCCGTAGTAATTTCAGCATCAGTTGAAGCGATGGGATTCCCATCTTTCTCAGTGATGACGCCATCTGGCGAGCGTGCATCTCCTGGACCAGATCATTTCGATGAAGTACTCTGGAAGGGTACTCACGAGAGGCTATTCTTGTTCAATGCAGATGCTGAAAAGTTCATTATTGATAATAGAAATGTCTACGACCTCATCTTTATTGATGCCTATAATGGAAATGACGATTTTCCACACAAGCTGTGGGAACCTAATTCCCCTTTTCTCCAGGCTCTGGGTAGCCGACTTCACCCATCTCATGGAACAGTTGTGGTAAACCTTCACTCTGACAATGACTTGGATTTTGATACCGTGGACACTTCTGTTACCCCACTTTTGCTGAAGGGTAAGAATATCACTAAAATGGGCCGTTCATACAAGGATGCTCTGTTAGAGAAGGGAGGTTCTGCTACTGGTTCAGCGCATATTGTTTCTGTTCCATGGATATGTAATGCATCTCTTGTTGTGTGTAGAGGTTTGGGTAGACCGGACTCTTCAGATAACACGGCAGTTTTGAACACTCTGTTCGTCACAGCTGATAAACTTGACAAACTTCTAATGATGCCATTTTCTTGTCGGCGGTATGTGCTAAGTAACTTTACTCTGTTGGATTGATCGGATGATAAATGGTTAGTACATTTTATTGCCTGCACATTTAGTTGGATTTATTGCCAGGGTAAGATATGTAGCTAGACTTCATCTTGTTTAATTGAGAAATATCCTGTGACATTTCATTTGGCTTAATGTGCTTGTCGAAATTTTGAAATATTGGTAGTTAACAATGAAATTATTTTCAAATCTCAATGGTTTTGCTCAAGAAAGTGATCATTCAAGTTGCGAGACACATGGATTATGGATATATTGGTCTTCTGTAGCTGTTCTGCTGATACCTAGCATTTCAAAATCCCATTGCGGTATGTTAATATGCTAAGATCATAATCAGTGCGACATGCTCTCACAGGGCGTGTTCACGACCTGAGATTCTTCAGTCCATGATCTATGTTACTCATGTATAGAAGTCTCTTGATTTTATGGGTACATGAAGAAATAGTTTATGGTAGAAATAACACCTATTTTAGAATATTCTTTAGAGGCTAAACTCTGTCTAATATATCCCTATAATAGTAAAAAAAAAAAACTTTGATAGTAAAAAGGGGTTTGATTTCCCACCACTCTAATAAAAAATGTAGTCAACCAAAGGAATTCATTTTTCATCTATCTTTGCAAATTATACGTACGTAGTATCCGCAGATTCCAATTCTCATGTTGTCCTGTGGATAGGCCAATTAACAGCCTCTCCTCTTCATTCTTCCACCAACACAACCTTCATTCCGTCGCCGTTCTCTCATCAGACGGCGGCCGGAACCAACAACAAGAACAATGGCTTATCGCCAAGGGGCTGGCGCGTTGAAGCCGAAGAATTTCCAGCTTCTGGAAATAAACATAATATCTGGGCAGGATCTTCAACCTGTATCAAGCAAAATGAAAACCTACGCCATCGCGTGGGTCCACCCTGCTAGAAAGCTTTCCTCTTGCGTCGATTCTGAGGGCAAGAACAATCCAACCTGGAATGATAAGTTTGTGTTCAGGGTGAATGATGAATTTCTCAGAAAAGACACGTCAGTTGTTATGATCCAAATTTATTCGGTACGTAAATGGTTAGGGGACGTTCTTGTCGGAACTGTTGGCGTCCTTGTTGGTAATCTTGTTCCTCCGCCTGCTCGGAACCAAACTTCTGGCATGCGCTTTGTTGCGCTTCAGGTAATGCAATATTGTTATGTATCCTAACTTCCATCCTGTCAAGGAATACTGCAAATCTGAATATGATATGTAGACATTTTGAAGATGGTAAATATTCTGCAAAAACAGAGGAAGAAATCAATACTTTTCTTCATCAATTTGCTGTTTATTGCTTACAAAAAACAAACAGTTGAGCCTATCTAACATGTTCATGTAAGCATTGTGATTCACCATTTAGCCGCAGATGAATGACACCAGTGGATTTGTTTATGAATCTGCAGGTACGTCGTCCGTCAGGACGTCCCCAGGGGATATTGAACATCGGTGTGGCCTTGCTCGACAGCTCTATGAGAAGTATGCCTCTCTACAGGCAACTCAGTGCTTCAGCAGTTGGATTTCGCAATCTCATGGATGATCAACCAACTCTTGACATGCTCCAGAAGAACAACACTAATCAGAATCCCCTAAAGCCTATATTGCGCAGATCAAGGAGCGAACGTAGCGAATTCATCAGTAGCTCAATAATTGCGGTTGGAAAGGAGAGTTCTATCATTAGTATCTCGGAATCTGTGGATCCGCTCATATATATGAAAAAGAAAGGCAAGGCCAGTTCTGTCATCAGTGGTGCAGAGCTAAGGGAGAAACCAAAGAACAAAGGACTTAAAAATGGCAAGGCAAGTTCGGTGCTCAGTGATTCAGTGGTGAGCAAAGTGTCCTCTAAGTTCCATAAGATTCAAGCTTCTGACTTGAAGAACCAACAAGACAAAGCAGTTGAACCAAAACTAATTGCGAATGCCACTAATAATGCCCGGAAAGATCAGAAGCCATACGAGGAAGTACCAAAGGGGAAGTTTTCGACTGGGCCTCCTCCATTCAAAGGCAGTTCAATCCTGTCTATCTCTGAGGTGGGTCCCTCGCCATCTGAGGTTGCAGCTGTTATGGCCACAAGGAAGTATCCTCTTCATGACAATCAAAGTTCTGTCTTGGATGGTTGGAGCGTGGACGAGAGTGTTGAGGGCCTCAAATCCAAGCTCGAGAGGTGGCGAACAGAGCTACCAACATTGTATGACCGTGGCTACTCTACAAGTACCTACAGGACTTCATCTAGCCACCACACTCGTAAGCAGCAGCAGCGACACAGTGATGGTGGTGGTGCTGGCTTGTTTTCTTGCTTCGGGAATATATGCGGCTACGAGTGCCAATGCGTTTGTGGGCAGCCACCTCCTGAGAGAGAGAGACGCGGCCGAAGGTACAATAGCCCTTCAACTCTCACTCCAGGCAGGCCATACTTTTGAAACATAAACATGGTTTATGTGATGGACAAGTTTAAAGGGTTTCTTTCTTTCTGTCTGTATCAAAGAGTGAGATAAACTACACTTGCTAATTTGTATTTGATTTATTATACATGGAGAGAAAAATGAGTGTCCAAGTTTGCAGGTTTCCGGAGACAAGTGAACTTAAAATGTAAAATTATCTGTGAACCTCATCATGTGTTAATTAGGTTCTTTCCTTGAACTAGTTGTGTAATTGTGTTCTTCAGATGTAACTTGCACATATAACAAACATGTTTACCCTTTCTTAGAGTATAGCCTGCAATTATAACACACATTCTTGAATTTCACATTCTATTTCATATTTCCATGCCATTTCATTATCTATCATCTTGCTGTCACCCCTCACGATTGGATCAATATTGTCTGATATGGACATATTCGCCACAGTGCAGATCCCGTATGTGTCGGGTCCATCACGAATTTGAAAATTACTGAAAGGTCCAGACAGGATCCGGACCCGTTCGGATCGGATCTAGATTCGTCCCCACACATCATATTTCTTTAAAATTTTTGGCAAATCCCATCCAGTTCGATCTGGATTGAATGTTTTAGACTTGCTTGGATCCGACAACTGTTATATTAATATGGATTTGGATCGGTCCAGACCGGATTGGCAGATGTTGTAAGGAACTAAGGATTTGATCAATTTTTTCAGGCCAATTTGTGGTTTTGTTGCTCTCTTATCTTTGTTGAGATAAATAAAAAACAAACATGTCACACGGGTATCCACATGCCACACCTATGTCATACCCAGGTTAGAACACACTTAACCCTGAGATTTTAGATTGGAGCCCTAATGTGAGAGCATCTGTTACATACTAGCTAGTTTTACATCCCCTCAACTTACCTTTCCTAAAAAGGTTCATGTGGCATTTCTTCATTCTAGCATGGTAGCAGAGAGTTCATCAGTACTTACAGAAACCAAACACAACAAAACCTTTTCGAAGCCTTTTCAAGGCCTGTACAAAGGCAGCATTGCTCCTCCTACAAGGCTTACAAGTTACAAAGGGATCATTGCTCCTCCAAAAAGTGCAAAAAAAAAAAAAAAAAAAAAAACAATTAAAAAAAACAGGTGCGATGCAGAAATGGAGAAGTGCGTTAAATAGCTTGCCAAAATAGAAGTTTAGTATCGTATGTGGGTATCACGCACTAGTTAGTCTTTGTGACTGATCCTAATAAGTAATTATGAATAAAATTTTCTCATCTAAGTTGTTGGCTCTTGCTGCTGAAGAGAACCTAGTCTAACTTAAATCTATGTATGTATAAGGAACTGTGTATTACATCACGGCTATATTCAAAAGCACTTGCTTATTGCTATTGAAAAACGCAGTTCTTGTCCATGTATAAACTTAATCTGCCATAATTTGTGTGGAACTGGTGTGACCTATCATCATAAAGAAGGAAAAAGAGACAGCCTCCTCCGTAGTAAATCCAAATTTCTTGGTGGAAACCTAACCCCCAACTAACATGTTCAGGTACGACCAGGAGAATGCAAGTGCAGCTGATTTTTGGCTTCTTCAGTTGCATCATCTTTCCCATCATCCACTTCCCAAAGAAACTTCGCGTATGATCCAAGAACATTACTGAAACCAAGGAAGAATAGAGAGAAGACCTATTAACATCACGTTAGAGCATGCACAAGGCACGGTAACTCACACAATGTTCTGGTTGATATTATAAAAAGTTTGTCATTTCGTAAAGAATATTAAACCATTCTTACCTATCCTCAGGGCTTGACTGAACTGCACGCAAAAAATAGGACTCAGCTCTATCTTTATCATGATGAATGTCCCAAATTAAGTTGGCGAAAAGTGAAAGTAGCTGGCCGTTGCAAGGATCCAGTAGGATTGCACGAGAGTAGTAATCTTCAGCTAAATGAAGGTCTCCTTTCGTCTGTCAGCCAAGAGAAGAGGAGAATTCAGGATAAACCTAGCAGACTGAAGCAGCAGAGGAATGTAACAGACACAGATGTCAAAGATCTGTTTAACTACAACTATTTCAGGCAGTTCATTTTTGTTGCTTCTATATATACAATTACAAGTAGAATGTTCATTTTCGAAAGAAAATGCAGCCAATGATCAACCCTCAGTCCGTCCATACTATTTTACATATACCTACTGATAACAATATTAACTGACGTCTTGAGTATCCAACATTTATGCGAAGATATATTGACATCACCTAGGCTCAGGAGGTATAAACGAAAAACAGGAGTCTTAACCAGATAACTTGTGCAGAAAAGATTACCTTATGCAAGAAGTATGCATAGTTTCTCAGAAGCAGGGGGTTACATGGATTTTCATCAACCATTTTCCTGTAATATTGTTCCGTGTTGGAGTTTTCATAAATGTCAGCTTTATCACTACCATAATCAATTGTGCCAAGTCCCAGTCCCATTGCTAGGTGTAGTGGAGGACTTGCTGGTCGTTCCACTTCCTCCACGGGCAGGGTCTGATGATCAGCTTTCTCTGCCTGCCGTATTAAACATCTTATGTGTTGTTTCCCAAAAATTGCTATGTAATCCTCAATAATTGAAACTTAAATAGTGTGAATAAAAATGTAGTGACTTAAACCTGATCATTCACTGAGTTTTCTTGTTCGTCATCTTCATCTGCCTCCCACAGGAAACTTGCATAAGCAGCCTGAATGTTGCTGTGAAATAAAACAAAAACTCAAATGACTTTTATGTAGGTTTGAGTTGTAGAAACAATATGATCACGAGATTTAGTACTGACGGTACTGTCTAAGAACTTGAATGCCTCAAAGTTATGTCTGCACGCAGTAGATTAACTGGATTGATTTTGCCTCAAGATATTCAAAATTAAGGATACCTACCTGTCTCCTGGAGCAGCTTGTACTGCCCTTTCAAAATAAGACAGAGCTCTACGATAGTCATGATGAAGCTCCCAAACCAACTTTGCATACCGAAAAAGTATTTCACCATCTTTTGGGTCTGCCACTGTGGCACGAAGATAGTATTCCTCAGCTGCATTGAGGTCTCCTTTCGACTGTTAATATCATTTGAACAGTTATTAGGATTTTCTGCTTCCTTTAGCAACTTCACTTTTGGCATGCCAAAAATATTCATTACCAAAACAAAAGAGGTGCATGATACATGACAAGAAATCATAACGTTTCTTGAGAATTTGACAGAAAGACAATATTTAGAAACATAACCATCCTAGCACCATCCAAGGCAAATACTAAGGTTGCAATATGCACTAGCACAAGAAAACTGGTGGATGTGATGACACATTTGCCATATGTTTAGCCATAGATGGAGAATAGTCAATCTTGAAATTCCTACTGCCTTTCAATCAGGTTTTGGTAATGGTTCTACATTCCCTGTCATTCTCAAGTAAGAAGCAATTCGACCAAAACGGTACTCTGTAATCTTGCTCAAGAATTTATACCTACTATCTGTTAGACCTATAACTCAAAATTGAACACATCACTCTATCTGCTTGCTTGGGCCTTAATGGATTAAGAAAGTCTAAGATGGTATCACTAGAATAGTAACAATGCAAGGAAGTACATACAGTGTTTGAAAGTCCAAATAACTCCACAACACAGGTAAGGTACCATTGAGAACGGACATCTATATTGGCCTGCCTAACAAACACGCAGCTTCATCGAAAAAATTTCGAGCATCATACATCTCGTCAATTAATTCATCCACTTGCATACACAGTAAGCATAAATTGGAACAAGCCTCTCATTAACCAAAACTACACCGAATAATGACACAAACACTGATAGTTTCCACTAAAAAATCAAAATTCAACTGGTAAGGATGATAAGGCGAACAGAATGAGAAAAATTAGAAGACAAACCTGGAGAAAATGGGCATAGTTTTTGAGAAGGACAGGGTTAGAAGGATTCTGGCGAACGAGAGCATTGTAACACTCATTACTATCGGCAGTAACAATATAGTCATCATCGTCAGAAGTTTGATCAGCAGCTCCTCCTCGAGTTTGGATCTTACTATTCCCTTGGTCAATTTCAGAATCGGTGGGCTCTTCCTCATCAATCATATGCATCGCTCCGAAGCTGAATTGAGTCTCGAGAGTCCGGCGTTCGCCAAAAGAAGCAGATCTATCGAGAAAGACGTCGTCTAGATCAAACTTGTCATCTGCGCTATAAATGCCAAATGAAGGTTCAGTGTACAATTTAGGCTTTCCGTGTTCGTGGCGTGGGGATCCACCAGCACCGGCCATTGATGATGTAGAGGCGAAAACTCGGTCGAGATCAGAAACCGATGATGAATGTAGGCCTTCCAAGTTGCTATCAGACTCAACTTTTGGGATAATGTTATCATCAGAATTTTTATTATAATTATTATTGGTGTTGTTATTGTTGTTGTTGATATGAGCTGCACAAGTGGTACCATCGTCGTTATCAGGTACCACCACAACTTGTGGGGAAGATGAGGAAATCTTACGCATTGACATAAAAAATGGAGAAGAAGATGATGATCACATGTTTCATAAATGCAGCAGCAGCTCAAAGTCCAATGCCGCTCTCATTTTAACAAATAGACGGTTAATAAATTGTTTTGGAAGAAATTATTTTAAAAAAAAAATCAAGAAAAAACTGGCCTTTTTTTATAAGAAAAAACATCGAATATCATATTCAATAATAAACACGGATACATATATGACAAGGGAGTCTAACCGTTCGTAGAAACTATAGTAGTATTCAAGCTCAACGTGTATTGCCATAAGAAAGTCGTTAGTACAAGCGTATAACATGTAGTCACAACAATATCACATACATCAGTAATGTTCATATGAGAGGAAACCTTCAGCAGGCTATCACCATGTATACCTGGGGCTCAACATCTGACGTTAATATGTCTAGGACTCCACTATCATTCCAGGCAACTATTCATATGGAAACAAAACCTTCAACAGTCTATCATCGTGACATCTAACAATAATATTTCCAGGAATCCACTATAGTTCCACGCAATCTGAAGGTTGACATGAGCATCAAGCATGACATTCGAGTTGTGTTGGTATACGTACTTTCAGAACCCTTTGGGTAGCCACTTAGATGGCCTCCAGACCCTTGTGTAGCCGACTAGACAGCTATAGAACCTCCCAGCTCGCTTCTTTAATTTTGCTCACGGATGCTTTTTAAACGTTGAAACTTTCACATCTGGGGAAGTGGTTTGATCTGTAATGTTTTAGCACTTCGGAAAAGCTTTGCAACATTAGGTCACATGTCTTCATGAAGTCACCAAGATCCTTGTATTACCCATAATATATAAGGACCAGTTGGGTCAAAACGGTTCACTCGCGAGTGAATATTTCAACGATTAAGATGTGTGCGTGTATTGGACGGGCCCATTAACGCGTGAGATAGTCCTTTATAATATTTTCTTTCCGTTTTGGTTTCTTTTTCTAATTCCATATTTCTCCCCTACTTTCCGCCCAACATCTCCTGTCTCGAACCTCATCTCCATCGAATCTCCGTGATTGTGTTGTGTAAACAATCACTACAATTAGGTATGCATTTTCTCCCTATTAATCTCGAACAGGGCTCCATTACCAGATTACTGATACACGGGGAGCATTAACAAAGAGACGTGAGCCAGTGTGAATTAAGATGGGAAGCAGATTTGATCTGGGCAGTTGTTGATTAGAGGAAGAAGTAGCGCTTGAAGTGTTTTTACAGCTAGAGATTTGAAGAATAGGTGGTGGTTGTCGATAGGGGTTGGGTGCGAGATTGATGCTATAAAATTAAAGATTCAAAAGCTTCTCAAGAACAATCCATCGCTACCTAAACCCTCATTTTTCTTGGTAAGTTTGGAAATTCCCATATAGTTGTATCAATCTTAAATCTTTGTTGATCTCACCTGGCTCTCTGACTCTTTTGTAGCTATGTAGCGGCACATCTGAATCGGCAGAGCCCAAATCATTCGATACTGATGGGATAACTCACCTTTGTATGAATGAGATTAAACTCAACATGCTTCATATGGTATAATCTTTCTCGGTGTGTGTTTTATTTCGATAGTCTTGTGGGATTTGTTACTTTACTCTCTGCAATTTACACAACATGCCAAATGTTTTGAAATCGATGAGAAGAACTCTTATTAGGATTAATGGATTATTTTTAAGAACCACTAGAGATTAAACTCTTCCAATAGTTAGGCAGTATGTCCACCCTGACTCCTCTAGCTCCAACTTGATGTACTTGTTTAGTGTTTGTCAACCCTTTATCCGTCTTCTATGTCTAATTTATCAACTAACACACCGACTGCAATCTGTCAGATCTGATCAGTATGACCTCAATATTGTTTCTTCTTTTAGACCAAGCGAAATCTCGTTTTCTCGATATTCTTTTTTTTTAGGGTTTCTGTCTTCGTGACTTTCAACTTTATTCAATCGGATACATCTTGTCCATTGGTGAGGGTATTGTTCAGAAAAGAGTAGAAATCAATGTATCGGAGGTTCACAAAAGTTTTGTTGTAACTGGTTTTGTTCCAGGTAGTTACACTGGACGAACCATTATTATTTTGCAACTTCTCATCCTTTGATTAAACCATTTTGCAGCAGCAAATATGAGATTGCTCTACTAAAAGCTCCGACGAACATCAGTAAGAGGCTGGCAAGATGTGGTATTATATATGGAGGATTATTGGTTGGCATTGTTGTATCTAAAGGGGATTCTGAGAAGGTACTTAAATCTAGAATATGTTAATGTGTCATTGTAGTTTCATTTAGCCGTATCTTTACAAGCTCTATCGAAGGATGAGGTTTAGAAATTGCGTCATATAAAATAATGGTTTTGGAAAACGAAGTATAACTCAGTTGGTAAGATGCTTTATCTCTAATCAATAGGTCAGGGGTTCGAGTCACCTCAATAAAAAATGGGGAACCACTATTGATCCTCGCTTTGCCGCTTCCAAAACAAACATATTGGTTTTGCTTGAATTTGTTTGTAGGAAAGAACAAAAGTTTTTATTGTCTAACCGAAGTGCTTTTTTAATATGTTTGAGATTTGATTCTTTCGTTCACATATTAATAGAACATTATGTATCCGAGGGAGTAAATATGGTGTTTTCCAAGTATCGATTCTCAGAAGTAAACACCATGGATGATTGTATCCCCAAAATTGGGTGATTATGTCCCATATATTGAGGCTTATAGAATATTTGATTAATCATATATTAGAAATTTGTCGAACGATTGTAATTCTAACAGTATATCTCAAAAAAAAAAGTAATATAACCTTTGTTAGTTAAAAAAAATTAAGAGTATCGTTTCCAATAAAATAAATGAACATGCAAATGTTAGAGAAAATTATATTTGTTAATAAATCAAACTTTGTAAATAAGTATAATTTAATTCTTAAACACTGTCTTCCCGTTTCATTGTCATTATAATTTAATAAAAAATTCACAAACAAATATCATTATTGACAATTACATATACCACCTTCACTAAATACATGTTTTTCATATAGATAACCATTAGTTAATCAATTAGATCTAAGTTAAAAAATATGAGTTTTGTCAACAACAACAACAAACACATCTTTATAACTGAAACTAAATTACAAGAAATTACATAAAAGGTGTGATGCTTCAGTAAATATCGGTTAGATATAATAAGGCTGAGATTTTCGTTGACAATAATTTAGCTTATTTTGTCCTTAATGAACATGTCAAACACATTTTAATGTTTCCATTTTATAATTATTCTTTAAATTATGGTTGGAAAATAACATGATACTTTTATAATATAATTTTACTTATCTGATTGTATATCAGAGGGAATGCTTTTTATATCATGTTAGTATATTTAAATATGTGTACACGTTTAATATTTGCCTTTGAGATTAATAAAAAATTGAAAACACTTTCTTCATGAATATTTATTAAAGTAATATTTATATCTGAGAGTTGAAAAGTGAAGAGGTCATTACTCATTATTTTCTGAATGGGCAGATCTAAGGAATGATCATGAGTGGTATATTTGATTAATGAATTTGTCAAAATTAAACATGGATGGCTCTGGCGGTAACGGAGTTGCTTTGGCAGTATCAACATGCGCTTTATGATTGACATATGCTTCATTGTAGATTTTGCCACAAATATCATGTTTTTACAAAAAAAAAAACTCATGAAAATCCTCAAAAACTCTGCCCTCTCCTACAAAATGAGTAACACTATGGTAATTGACTTAATTAATATAAATAATATTTCATCCATCTCAATTCATGGTTCACACATTTTTGCACTTTTCAGACAGAAATTATTTCTAATGAGAAAACAAATTTTAATAAATATATACTTAGAAAGTATTATCACAGTACTCTATAAGTATAATTTTTGTAATTGTTTTTCTCATTTTGATTTAGGAGTAATATCATCTTAAGAGCCGGAAGGAAGTCCGTAAAATAGTGTAAACCATGATCCGGGAATTAGGAAGCAGTAAATACGATTAAGAACTAGGAGCCATAAGGTGGTCTAGTGGAAGAGGAGAGGAATTGCAAGTAGGAGGTTTGGAATTCGAGCATTGGGATGTACACTTATATTTACTTGATAGTTTTTACTTTGTAATTGTTTATCGTTAAAAAAAACTAGGAATACGAGATAAGTAAAAAATTATATATTAAGTACTCATCAATTTTTATGCTCATGTGGGAGAACCAAAAGTAATTTCTCTAGCTAAAAGTCATGTTGTAGTGGAGTCGAAAAATCATTTACCAAGTATATCTGAGATGCAACTAACAAAACAATTACTAGGTAACATTTGTCCCCAATGTGCATCCTTTGCTTGATTTAGTTCACATGTAGTTTTGGTGTTATGGTGATATAAGATTTGGATGTTAGTTATATTTCAAGCATCCCTAAATGTAGAGTATAGATTTGTTTCCGTGTGAATATGTTTGTCGGTAACTTTGCAATATTAAGGTGGGATGAGTTATTATGTCATAATGATGCATGCCCATTTGCAATGACTTTGATAGCACACATGGTACTGCTTATTTTAGCCAATGCTTGTTTGTTCATGTTTGAAAAAGGAAACAAACTTTTTTTTGAAACGGTAAATATTTTCATTAATAAGAAAAGAGTATAAGAAATGCTCGAGAGCAATTACAAGGATGTCAGAGACATTACCAGACCTTCGAGATTCAAACACCGAGACCTGAACCTACCAACACCCGAACCTAAACCAATGAAACATAAGGATCGCCTAAAACCTCTCCCCCAAACCGGAAATCTCCTAAACCCAACATGTTGCACCTCATGCGCCGAACCACCACCACTGCACTGGACCACCGCAACTGCACCACACCAATCTATCAATCGGAACCTGCACCTTAACACAACCACCACTATGACAAGAACTCCACCACCGAATCTGCACCAATATACACCGCCGTACCACACCTGCACCAATCTACACTGACCCGCACCTAAACCAACCACCGCAACTCCTACACCGCATCCATTTACAACACCAAAACTACTATCCAAACCAAACCACCAACGTGAAAGCGGCAATATTCCCTCCCACCGCCGCACCACCACCACCCTCCACTCTCTCCTCACCTACAAAACCACCCTGCCAACACACTCCACATCTGCCACCACCTTTCACTCCCCTCTCCGCCACAAGCCATGCCAACACTCATCTCTACCACAAAACCACCTTGCCTCCACTCTCATCTACACCACAACATTGCCAACACTCTCGTCTCTACCAAAAAACTGTCAACACTCTCATCTCCACTACATCCCTGCCAACACTCTCCTCTCCACCACAACCCTGCCAACACTCTCTTCTCCACACCACAACCCTGCCAACACTCTCCTCTCTGCCACCACAACCTATTTATGAATTGAAATGAAAACGCAGAGAACCAAGACAATCGTTGTAGCAGGTACAGAAACAAAACAAAACTCCCCCTGCAAACACTCTCCACATCCGTCACCACACTCCACTCCCCTCACCGCCTCTCTCACCAAAACAGCCCATCACACTACAACAAAACTGGCTTTTTCGGACGGTTAAAAACAGTCCTGAAAAGTCCAAAACCGTCACAAAACATAAATATGGCGGTTTATAAGCGTCCCATAACCGTTACTAAAAGAGCCGTCCTATTTTTGGACAAGTGTAAAAAAACCGTCCCGAAAAGGTTTTTGGGACTCTTGGTAACCGTCCCAAATAATGTTACAAAATTA
>JAYMSL010001852.1:0-15780 GCA_036897195.1 Plantago coronopus
GTACTACATTGAAAAAGCATAATCTGGTGGAAATGAAAATAAGTTGGGAAATTCATTTGAAAAATGGGGACTCAAAGTGTACTTCTGAGTAAATTTCCCGGAAAGAAATGGGAACCAACCAACCATTGATTTGATGCAGATTTCTCCGAAAAGATTCCTCGAACCAGAAAAATATTACTACTACCAGTACTATACTAGTCTTTTATAAATTAAAAATGTTGTTTTTCTGAAGAAAGTAAAATGGACTTTTAGTTCTTTTATTTTTTCCTTAGATTTATTATTATCAAGGACAAATTGATTATTGATATAGCAGGCAGCATATGAATCAGATCAGAGTCCTGTTGCTGTTTGTCTTTATTTACATTTGATTGATTGATTATAATTCCATTGCAATTCGCAGTGTTTGGTTGAGTGCGTGTAATGTAACCTGTGGTGGTGGTGCTATTGCTCACACAAAATGGCCCAGGGACACTCTTTGGTTTGGCTACACCAACAGTCATCAGCTCAGGTGTGCGCCACATGGAATATTTTAGGGCAAAATTCTATCGTTGCTGTAAAAACGACTCTGTAAATACGACTTATATTTGTTCGGGGTACATGTAATGTCCATTCGTTGTATCCAATATTTGAATTGGCTTTCATGGTCTAATAGTATATGTTAGTCACAACGAACTAATAATAAATCAATCACCTTATTAACATTTATCAAATCAAAGACTTATTATCAAACACAACACACTTAGCTTTCCAGCATCTTTACTGGCAGAAGGTTAGATGACTATATAAATGATTGATTTAGAGGTGAATAGGAGGATACTGGTGGTCACATTGAGCTATTACTGTACTATTACTTTAACTAGTCGCTAGTTGCTAGTTGGTACCCTAATATTAATTTGATGATATTCTTGATATTATTCCTGTACGAAAAGAAAAGGGAACACACTAACTAGATTTCATTAATCCAACTACTAATACTGATGATCATATGACCCCATGTTACTTTTATGTAAGATGTTGTACCTCTTCTATAAAGGGTACGTGCATAATTGTGGTCCATTTCCATTATACATAATCTATCCCATCCCATGAAAACAACTTCAATTCTGTGTGTTCTTTTAAGTTTTAACCTCGTAACATTTAAATATCATCACTCTCACTCTCACTCTCACTGTCACAGGCACCAGCAGCAGCATTGCATCTGTTTAAAAATATAGTACATCCAGTACTGAAAATTGACTATACATATATATTTACAAATCATAAACCAAACATTATAGATCCACTGCACAATTACTCTTAATTTCACTACCTTCATTTCATTTCAAAATCTTCTAAATGTCTTTCCTTTCCAATACCATCTACTACTAATCACGTATATTAATGCATTCCAAACATTAACCATACAATGTCATCACAGCTTCTCAATATGCTGTAACCTCTATGAATGAGTACCACTACTTTAACTCCATTTCACCAACTCTACTACATTCATTCATCAACCCGACCTTCCTCCAACGCAAACCACCTCATTCTTTGCTGCGGGCTTGCTCTTTTCTCCACAACTGCACAAGGAGGAATATATAGCCTGGCGCGTATTGATCATGGAACTGCAGAAACTAGTCTAAACTCGAAGATCTGCTATATCTTCTCCTTAAGTACTCTTCAACTGAAAGAGGACTGTTGCTTTGATCATGGCTGCTCAACGATATAACATCCTCATCATTCACATCAAGAAATGCAAGACTTAGATGGGATTCTGCACATGATTCTGGATAAACTTCATCGTCATTCAAATCCTCGTCTTCTCTACCATCATTCACACATTCCTCTCCATTTAATATGCTTACAATCTAAACCACCAAACAAAATTAAAATTAGAATAGTACAGTAATCCTAGTGTGTTATGGCATGATGATCAACTTCAAATTCACAAGACTTTCAGTACCTGTGAGATATCAGGACGAAGCCGAGCTGCTTGAGTTAAGCAACGCGTTGCAGCAAGCACCACTCTTTGCATTTCAGACTCATCAATGTTGCCATCCAAGTTTGGGTCCAAGAGAGATTTTAAATCCCCACTGTCTAGTTTTGGTTTTGCCTAAAACACAAATGTTAACATTTTTAAGTTTTTCAGTTGCATTTCACAGAATAGGAATTGTGCATTTTGGCAGTACTTACCCACATAAGTAAGCTTTCTTCACCCTGATCGGTCTCCAAACCTATCGACTTTCTCCCTGACAGCAATTCAAGCAGCACCACGCCAAACGCATATACATCAATCTTGTTGCTGACTTTACCGTACATGAAGTACTCAGGAGCAAGATAGCCAAAGGTTCCGACTACATCAGTATCCATCAGGAAAGATGCCTTTGTAGGGCCCCAGATCGCCAATCCAAAGTCCGATAACTATTAAGAAAATGAAATGATACTGCATGTAAGATAGGGTACAAGACAGTAGGAGCATTGCGATTTATTGATGGACTACCTGTGGCTCTAATTCATCATTTAGAAGAATATTGGAAGACTTGATGTCCCTATGGATGACAGGCCTCGGGCACTCATGATGAAGGTAATTCAGTGCTTCAGCTACCCCAACAGCTATTCGAAATCTTGATTCCCATTGTAGGACATGGCCTTTCTTTCTACTACCTGCATCAACAATCCAATATAAGACAAACACATGCATACATATAGTACATAATAGGTAAATCTGAAACTGCCTTAATCTTACCATACAAATTTTCTTCTAAATTCCCCCGCGACAACAAATCATACACGGATATCAGATTATTTCCTTCTACACAAATTCCTAACAGAGGTGTGATACGTTTATGTTTTATTGTCGTCATTATGTCAACGTCGTGAATAAACTCCTTCCAAGACTCTTTTGATGATTCCAAAATCTTCACTGCAACTTGTTTGCCTTCAGGAAGAATCCCTTTGTATACAGAATTAGACCCTCCCTTTCCAATTAGATTTCCTGGGGGAATATGAAGTACTAATATTAATCAAAAGGTTGATTTCAGATAAGCAAAATGAAAAGAAACCAATAAATTCTCTTAGGATTATAACCTGTGGAGAACTCAGAAGTTGAGGTCTTTAGGAAATCATGACTGAACACTTCACAGGCACCTAAATTCTTTTTAAAAATAAGTTCCAAATCTTTTGGCAGCCGCATTTCAGAGATGTCCCTTGTCCTGATTTCTGTTAATTCCCCATTTTCAGAATCCTCTGTGCTGGTAGGAGAGTTGGATTCAGAATCAGACAAAGATCGACGGGGTAAAGTCATTACCCACTGCACCACCGATAATTTTCTTGCTTCAAGTGCTGGTTGAGTTATCGAACTAGACGTCTGGAGCAGAGGCCAACCTGGCCTCTGTCTCATAAAATCCTCGGCAGGAAAGGTAATGGAACGCAGAGAACATTTTTTGTCTCTTCCAACCTCTTCTTTTGTAATATTGTTATCTCTTCCATCAAAACTGAACCGGCTCATCTCTGAAATCTCTGATTCTCCAAATTCAGAATGATTGTCTTTGAATGTAATGTTTCTCTTTAGGTAAAAGCTTGGTTTTGGATCTTGACCAACCCCTGAAATCATCACATCATGTTTTAGTCTTCTTGTCATTAAAAACTCAAAACCAGAAACCAGTTTATTCAAGAAAATGGAAAGAAAGAAGAAAATTAAACACCTTCTAAGTGATGTGTGGTACACCTGCTATAGACAACCTTTCCATTGTGAATCGCCATAACGTCAGTTGTAGATGGAAGCTTATTCGCGCAATATCTGGCAATTGAACCCCATCCCCTGAAATCAATTTGAACCGTTCTCAACAACCAAACTTGAAAAAAAATTAGATAAATTCTATCTCTAGCTCAACTTACCGCAGTGGACTATGTTTGCTTGTTCCAACTAGAACAGCTGATGCACTATGATTATTTGCCTCTCTCACCAAAACCTTTCTCATAGAATGTCCTTTGAATACTACAGGACTGAGAGCAACCTGAAAACCCCACCACCCCACAAGGACCCAAACAAGAAAAGAGAAAAGCGATAACAACGAACAAGTCAAATTTCTGGTCCTTGAGCTTATCCACAGCAAGTGATTGATAACAAAGCATAACTCTAGATAAGAAGGAAGCAAAATACAAAGTGTGGAAAGCAGGAATTGACCTGTTTTTCATTGCAGAGACCCTGATAGTCTTCCAAGTAACCATCCAGCAACGCTTTCTGTTTCGAACCTGTACCAGCACAACCAATACTAATTAATTCGATCTATACGATGAAAACAAAACCTCATTTTTAACAGGAAGACTAATACAGTACCTGAACTCCTACAAACATATACAGCCACCACCACATCCCCAGGATCAGCTACTTTCACCAATGCCCAATCCAACAGTTCTTTAGAATAGTTATCGAACCGAATCCCCACCAGAACTTTCTTCCTCCCCGTCACCATCCTCTGATCAACTGCCATTTCTAGCTCAAATTCTTCTCTCGCTCACTCACTCGCATTTATTCGAATACTTGGTGGCCTATATTTTCATTTGTGTATACAAGAAGCCGCCAGGCAGAGTAATATAGGGTTCAACATAAGTAGCACCAATCCATACTATTCTGATTCTAAAAGAACCCAATGATAAAAATCCAAAGAAAGCTCCATTAAACAAGCAACAAGTGTTGAAAGACCAGCAAGGAAACCACAACCGGGGTCTGGAATGATATAATAGACGTTGAAACTGAAATAATCCAAAAGGGAACAGACAACTGAACCCTACCTAAAGTGTTTGAATATGAAGAATCCTGATAATTGAAATCCTCCATCACTTTCATGACATACATTTATATGAATAATAATTAATAAATGTATGCCGCCAAGAAAATCAAACCTACCTTTCAGCTAACGAACAAATTTAAAATTCAAAAAAAGGTTGCAGTTGGGGTAGTAAAGAATAATATGATAATCATCAAGGAATTCAACAACAACGGATTTAATTTGTTTTTCTCTGTTCTGTTCTGTTATGGTTTGATTGCATGTGTAGTACTGTGGGGAAGAAAGACAATTAGTAATTAAGATACTATAAATGGGCAATTAGTTATTTAATTAAGAGATTAATTAATGATTTTGGAGTGATGTTAAGGTGTCCATTCAAATATTGCGGGAAACAGGATCGGAAGAATGACCGGGAAATCCTCCGCCGGGTTTTAAGCCCATACATACACTTACTTACTTTAACGCTACTCTAACGCCACCACCTTTCCCAACAAGACAAGAAACTCCACTTTCTCCATCCCTCGTTACTCTATTCTACCGTTAAAGTTCATAAATCTAACGAAATCCTTTGACTGTCATGTACCTAATACGTTTTTTTCTTCTTCGTAAAATTACATTATTCATGATCGGAGGATAAAGAATGTGCTCGACTCGTACAAACTTTTTTTTTAATAATTTCCTCTTGAAGAATGAAATCAGCAGGATCTGAAAGTCAATTAGAGTGGCCAATGAATGATATCTAAAGGAAATCAAGTTTGATAGTATTAAGAATGATGAATGATGAATGATTAATTTAATTAAGGTGGATATAGGGGTATATATTAAAGGCAGGCAGTTTGCTATAGACTTGTCATTTGTCAAACTAGAGATAATATCTATGTAAAACTAGTACTTACTACCAGTTTGATAATTCAATGAATAAAACAAAGACTAAGGTTTGATTAAGAGTAAACAAAGAGTTACTACTAAAAGTCAAGTCAACAGATAGATAGTATTAGATTAGATATAGACAGACACATGCATGCACAATGACGACTTGTTTAGTACTCAACCCAAGTCTTCAACGACCATTCACCAAAGGCGTTCTCAAACAAACTGTCTAATCCTAACTCTAAAAATTACTATTATACCTCGCCTAGTCAATAATTTTCATTTTCGAACATGATCAACTAAGTGCAAGCACCTATCGTAATCATGCTTAGCTCCATTCTTGGAACACACAAAACAAGTGTTAAGTGTATATGTATGTATGTGGTACTACTAAGTAATACTAGTAATATTATTGATCAAACCAGAATCATACATAGAGTGTTGATTCACAGAGGGACCAACTTTAGGTATACAAACAACAATACTGTCTTCTTGCACAACACACAACAGTTACAAATATCTCCCTTACATTACTACTAGAATCTAGTCTCACCTCAACACAACGCAGTTACGCAGCACAGACAGATACACAAATCTATCTATGATGCTCTCCCCCCCACACCTCGGTTGCATTGCAAGATAATATACCCACTCCTAAACACGGTAACTTAGAGAAAAGAGAGATATCCCTAGTACGGTCAGTCAAGTGAACTCCTCCAACCAAACAAACAAGGTAAGTTATTGAATTCGTTCCTCTTTAATTTGGTACTAGTACATTACTTCTTTACCCAGTTACAATATACTGCAGGCCCTTTGACTCTTTCTCTTCTTTCTCCTCCTTTGCTTCGGTGGCTGCAGAACAACCTTTATTGATGCATCAAACACCGCCTTCACATTCTGTTCATGTCGAATCAGACAACACAAGTTTCATTAGAATTATGGTAACATAGCGCAGAAATGTATACTGGAAGAAACGTTACGAGTAATCAATTACCTGCTGTGTCTTTGCGCTGCATTCAATGTAAGCAGATGCTCCAATCGACTTCTTGAGTTCCTCACCCTTCAGAGGAAAAGGACAAATTTAATCTTGATACTAATATTGATGGCCAGGGCCAGGAAGGAGGAATCAAACAAACTATGACTAAATAATAATATACCTGTTGAGTAGAGATTGGTACCGCTCCAGGATGGTCTGCAAAGAATTGTTTGTCTTCTCGGAGATCTGCAGTAAGAGAGAGTTACTCAGAATCTCAGATAACATAAAAAATTCTGAATAATAGGACAAAATGACATAAGTACGTGATTCTTCTTATATCATTATGTTTTATACGATATACTATCAGGTTATGAGAAAAATCCTCCTCTTCTCATTCTGGTGGCAGTCTGCTTCAAACACAAGAATAGAGGACATGCATACTGAAGTAACTGAAACAGGGGATGTTCATTGTTAAACAGGATGTGACGTTCCCTTAGATTAACTAAAAAGGTATCTAATCACATTACAATCTGATCTGCATCTCTATTACATTTTAAGTTGAATAAACTTTCAATGGCAGTGGCGAGTCGCGGTGGTCAGTTAAACCAATTTAATAGCCTTATTGGCTTCAGTTACAGTAGCTATGAGTCTATGACAAACAATGGATGAGAAAACCAGAAAAGCAGATAAGGAAAGACATTGTTCATTATCTACATTGCAAATACAGAAACCTTAAAGAGAAATAACAGTCACACTTTGTGAAAACCGGATATGACATTATCCCTCTCACTAGTGTATGAATTCATACTTGCATAAAGGGCTCAAAACATAAAATAGGTGCATTTGAGGGTTGGAAATATGCAAGACCGGTAATATAACTGTGGGTTGTTAAACCAATTCCAGTAAGAAAAAACAAAAGTAGATTCTAACCAAGCTTTGTGCCGACAAGAATAATTGGAACTCCAGGAGCATAATGCCTCAGCTCGGGAATCCACTGAACACAGAGAAAAGGAAAAATATATATATATATTAGCACCAAACCAATAATGAAACGTTGATTAAGATGGAAATGTGAATGCAATGCCAATGTACATTCTTGATTAAGTATAATTAAATCAAATGGCTCTAGTGATAATAATATATAAAGATTAAAAACACGATACAAAATAGGAAAGGGATAGTATCCAGTCCTGCAAGTCCAACAAAACCACACCTTCTTGGAGACATTCTCATAACTAGCCTTGCTAATTAGAGAGAATGCAAGTATGAAGACATCAGCTCCACGGTAGCTTAACGGTCTTAGTCTGTTGTAATCCTCTTGTCCTGCTCGTTACATTATAGATAAAAGAGTATAATAAGTAAATGGTGAAGAATAGGAAAAGTATACCAACTCAAATACTCAATACAATAGATTTACCAGCAGTATCCCATAATCCAAGATTGACAGTGCTTCCATCCACCACCACATTGGCACTAAAATTGTCGAAAACAGTTGGGACATAATCCTAAGAATAGGAAAGAACAAAATTAACATCAACAACAACAATAACGAAAAGGAAATAGAAGAATAGAAAATTTAATATAAGATGAGCAAACATAGTTGTTAAGTCGAGTTGCTATGTTTAATATGTCAAAGGATAGGAAATGGAATCCCAACCCACCACAGTCTCTATGTGGTCGTTGTCTTTGTTTTTTTCCGGAAAATCCTAAACTTCCTAATGCAGAAGATACTATTGCTGGTATCTTAAACACATAATATTACAAGTTTCAAGTCGAAAACCGTATAAGACAAATGAATTACAACATTATTTCCATAAACATAGTCACTTAGATGAAAGAAGAGTTGTTATATCTCTAGAATCAGCAGCAGATGAATCTAAACTCCAAATTCCACCAACCAATCACCGAATCATGTTACAATGTTCCTTCATTTCTAAACCTTACCTTGCAACGTACAGTATATGAATCATAAGCAAAATAGCAAATAAACTGAAAAATTCCTCATTCTTCCAACAAATCACAGAAAATGTTACATATTCCATTCTCTCCTAAATCTTAAATGAATCATAAACGTAATCTCACTTAGACCGAGGAAAATTCATTGTATCACCATAATTGAGAGCAAATTGATTCAAAATTAACAGTTGCATTTTCGGTTCTTTTCAAATCAAAAGTCCTCGAATTCACAGTTAAAAAATCATCCTACCAGACGAATACATGCAAGAACCACATATACAGATTAGAAGACCAAGACAACAAAACACAAGTAACACCAATTACGATTCCCTGGCTAACCAGCAACAACATTACACTTGAACCAAAAGAGCTAGCAAAGGGAGAAGAAAAGATAAACAACTCACAGTGGGGAAGGTGTTACTGGTGTAGGAAATGAGCAAGCAAGTTTTCCCGACAGCACCATCACCAACAGTGACACACTTTATAAACCTGGAAGCACTCATCCTTGTAGCCTTCTCTCTGAACAGCAAACAAACAAAAAAATCTGAGCTTGAAATGCTCCTGAGATCAAAATGAAGTACCCCTAACAGATACACCCACACATACTTAAAAAGATGAGGCTCCAGACCTACCTTCAAAAGTACTTAAGAAATGAGGAGAAATAAAGAAAAGGGCATGTTAAAGATTGCAGTTAAAACCCTAAATTACGATAACTGGAAAACAAATGCGTAAACGTGAATAATCAATCAACGAATCAATGAATCGCAACACTTCACCAAACTCAACAACCGGAATTGATTATTAGTAGTAGTAGTTGTTAAAAAATATAGAAAATCAGAGACAGGGACACGCAAAGTGAGATGAGATGAAACAAAACAGAGAAGAAATCACCTTTTTTGTGTTGTGGGTTTTGGGAAAGAATGGATTTTGATAGAGAGTGAGATTTAAATAGAAGGAGAAGATGAGCCAGCTATGGGCCAGCTATGGAGTTACTGTTTTAAGCAGCTGAGCGAGCAGTACTGGACTGAACACTGTAAGAAAGAAGAAGAAGAAGAAAGAAAGAAAGACTGTTTATTTGATTTTCAGATGCCATTTAAGGAAACCCAATCATTACCTTCCACGTATGTATGTCAACCCCCTATCTTCCTCTTCTTACCCAAGTCAAATCTTCAAACTCCCAACATCTAAGTTGAGTTCGGAAAGAGAATAGATTGGGAATCGCGGGTACGGAAAGAGAGATAGATTAGAAATCGCGGGTACAGAAAGAGAGATAGATTGACTAAGTATGGTCGTAGTGTTTGAGTTATTAGAAACGGAGGAGAATTAGAGTGTAAAATTGTAAATATCTCTCGTTTGAGTATTATGTACTTATAAATTTACAAGTGAGATAAGGATAATTACTTACTTTGAACTTGGAAATAGTAAGCTACATAATTGTATTTGTGTTGGTGTAAGATGAAAAAGAAACTCATCCTTACTTGAATTCAGTTGAACTTGACTCTTAATAACGTTAAAATTGCCAACTGTCGAAATGTTATGATTGATCTGAGGGCAAAGTGAGTTACCTCACCTACCCAATTCACCCCACTTAACATTGCTAATCACAATGACATCAAAGCTTTAACAATTAACAGGGAGGGGTGGTAATACCATGTATACAACGTTGGTTAAGATTGATTGGGATGAATGTATAAATGTATATTCAGTAGGGACTCACGTTGAGAGTCCACTTCATTGATCCCAAAACAAATTGTAATAGGGAAGGAGATCTCGATCGATTAGTGGTCAAGTTGTTACAATATCATACATATAACACGTGTGGAATATCAATTTTCAATTTATCCATCAAAATGTAAAATGTAAGTATGTGATTTCATGTCACCAATGTATGATTGAAAAACACAAGCAAAACATATAACAGATCTACCAAACAAATACTAGTATATCTTAGATTCAAGTTCTACGTTACCAATCCAAACCTTGATCATATATTCATAACGTTATGAAAATGCTCATGCATAAGGCCCTACTACAACATACTATTGTAGTTACTTCCAACGGCTGATGAGATGAGGCTATAATACTATACTATATATTACAATATAAGTTTTCGACGTAACCGTTAACGTAAGTTTGAAAATTGTACATATTTAAATATATTCAGCAGGCCAGCCATGTAATAGTACTATAGTATAGTCCCTTTCAATGTGACATTTAAATCTCCTTTCATTTAATTTCAAATCCTAAAACACAGAGAGAGAGAGAGACCAATGTCAACTGTCATCTTGTATTGTATCATGTTGCTTTCTTGATAATCAACCTGACCTAATTTCTCTCCCACTCATCATTAAAAACTTCAAACGTACAACTCACCGATTATGAGCTATAACAAAGTACTGGAGTAGTCATCACTGGTATAGTCCACCACAACAACAAATCAAATTACTACTTAGGTAATGCATGTAGTTTTGTTTAGTAGTACTCTGCCTCTACTTACTATCACAAATCATAATTTAATGCAGATGTGAACTTCAAACATTGATAGAGTTAAATCTCCTTGTGCACAGCTCACCAACTCTTTGCCTAATTAACCTCTACAACTACAAACATGAACATCCATCAGGAATCAAGTCATCAACCTACAACAGCCTTGATAAAACTAGTCCACTCAGATCATACAGAAAAGCCTACAAAAGAGTATTACAATCAGGATTGAGGCCAAGTACATCCACTGAAAACCGAAGACTTCCTGGTGGAGCCTGATTCACAAGTTATCGGTGAGTAAGCCTGAGGTGAATGCAAGTTCAACTGATATAAATAATATCCACAAAATCCCGCTACAAGCCCCGATACAGCGATACTTCTCCATTTTGGTTCCACGGTATAAATTCAGAAAGCGGAGTATTAAAGTTCTTCGTCTGAACTTGCAAAGTCTAATTCAATCATCTTTACACCGACCTGCTTATTTTCTTTGCTAGGGGCATCTCCCTGATTCACTTTCATTCTTTTCACGTCTGGTTGGTGAGTTGGCCTGGATTTTGGTAAGCTGCATGTGAAAAGCTTTTAAGCAGAAGTTCCAGAAATAACAGATCAAGCTAGGAGAAAACAGTGTTCTTTCAGCTACCTGGTATCTGGTTTTCGCTTCTGTGGGTGCTGGAAACTAGCTTCTTTATGTGTTGTTTTGGGACCTAATGTTCCTGCAATTAAGAAGCAAATACCCAATAAGCAATCACATGAACTGAGAATTGTATATATTACTGTGTAAGGCATAAAGCAGTCTATACCTGTTATATGATTCAAAAACCGTATCCCCTGTGAATGAATATTAGTTGTCACTTTGTCTGCAGTGCTGTATTAATATCCAACAGTAATCAGAAACCGCTTGATATGTACTTAAAATTGCACTTAGAGAGGTTCGTTTAACTTTTAAGAAGGTGATAAGAGTAATGTGCTGAAGCAAAATTCCGAAAGTTCAAGCTTATGCTTTGAACTAACAATGATATTAAGCAAGTGCAATGGAATATCCAAGTTGCAAAGCAGGTGAGTGCTATATAAAGGAAATAAAAATTAGCTTAAGCACACCTTAATGCCTTCTTCAATCCATCGACAGACAACAATTTCACAGGCTTGGACTTGGTTAAGTTTGTTCTGTCATCCAAGGGCTTAACCACATAAACACCCTCCGACTTGAGATGATCTCTGAAGGCTGTCTTCAGATTCCTGATGAATTAAGTTTCGTACTCTTTATAAGAAAATATGAATTAAGAAATGTTCATATTAGAAATTACTTTAATCACCTACCCTCCCCGAAGCTCTGTCCTTGAAGAGCTATACTGCTTTGATGCATTCTACATAAGTTAAAAAAAAAGGGTCAGGGAATGGATTAATGATTCAATTCTGTTGGTTCAATGTGATAAATTCAAGGCAATTGCCACTTGTGAATCATACCTTTCTATGGTAGTCGCAGTATTTCTTACGTCGTCTGCAAAAGTAACCCACAATCTTTCATTAATGTGTGATCGAATTTTATGCAGAGAGTAAACATAGGTTTATCAAATTAAGAAAACTAAAAGCATAGTCATAACTCATACGAAATGGTCATCTTCAAGGAAAGATTTGTGGTATGTGCATGCTCACTACTGTAAACTTGTCATCAACCAAAAATTTAATTGAATAGGTAAGGCTTTCATTTCTATTATTTCACTTTGAACATGCAATATAAGTCAGAATGACAATGATAACATTTTTAGGCACTGATCCACAAAAACACCTTAACTTTTTCTAGAATCAAACTTCAGATTTTGGGAGCCCTGTACTTTATGTAGTCTGTGATATAGAGAAGAAACACAGGGATTAGGGATTAGCTTACTTGTCTATGACTGTGGAGCATGATCCATCCTTTCCTTTTCCCTGACAAAGTCCAATATCCGGTGAAGTACCCAGTTTCACAATGTGCTTACCAGCAAAGATACTCAAGGAAAACCCTTTTCCCTAAAGCCAATAAAAAAAGAGTAAGATATTTTGACAAGTTCCAATACATCTAACTGAAATTAAAGAAGCTTACTTTGTTGTCTTTGCGAACACTGGAATTGAACAGAGCAAATACGGTTCCTATCTTTTCCTCAGCATTCTTCTCATAAGCATCACCAAACAAGAAAACAGATACATTATTTTCATCTAAGCATCCAAATTTCCAAATTGCAAAGGGCTTCCCTATAGAACTAGTTCTCCGCATTCCCTTTTCAGTTAAAACACCAATAGTAGCCCAACAGCCCGATAAGGTATCTCCTGTTAACATATTCCTGAAATTCAGAGTATAACAATTAACATCAATTATTTTCTGCAGTTGATAAAGTAGAACCGTATGGTAATCAAAGGAGGCATACTTTATTGCAGGCATCCGAACAAATCTAATGTCCGACAAATAGTTGCTCAACTCAACTCGTGACACAGTAGGATTCCTGCTCAAATGAAAAGTAAAGATCAAAATATAGCAACAGTTAATAAAGAGAAAACTTAAAAGCAGAATCATAACCCATTCATAACAATATCATACACTCAACAACCCAAGATGTCCTAGTGTGGAGTGCTAGAACTTACACCATCTAAATCCAACAGCACCATCACACAATTTAACTAACCATTTACTAAGTTACTGCGTCCAAATGCGCTACTAATGTGTTTCCAATATTTAGTGCAAAAACTTCAAATGAGACAGCTTTGTCCAGAGTCCTACTAGGACACAAAGTTTATAGAGATATATAGATAACACTTCATAAAGCAACATCAGAGATAAGTTGAACATGGTAAACTCACTGAATTCGTAGGCCTGAAAACTTGTCAACTTCAATGTCCTTGGAGCTCTTGGGTTTGACAGATTTGGCAGTCTTTTTATGGTCATAATCGACACAATCTTTTACGACATCTCGAAAAACAGACATGTCCACCTCCCCAATGTCCTTGGGCATTCCATCATCGGATAAATACCCTATATAGTATACACAAGCAAGCCCATTCAAGATCCCATTTTTTTTATTAAAGTAGCAGATTTGATTTAAAGGAAGCCTATTCATTTCAGATACATATGAAACTCGTAACACTAACAAAATGATACTATGTTTTACAAATAGCCCGTTAGCAATCAAATCAAAATGCACAATTTAACATGAAGCCATAGCCAAAGCATGAAATAGTTAACTTATCAAAAAGATTTCAGCTCAAAGAGTAAGTAAGTAACATTTAGAAAAGAAAATGTTTCAAATCTGAGAAAGCTGAATCGGAAAAGAGCACCTGAAGGAGAGGCAGGAGGAGTTTCGGCGACACGATCCTGGAGTGAAAGAAGAATATCGAGGTCATCTTGGTGATCCGATTCCGACATTGCTTCTGCTGATTAGTTGATTGTTGTCCGATTGGAGCTAGAAAATGGGAAAATGAAATGGGGATTAGGGTTTTTCATTTTATTGTAGCTCTTCTTGTTTGGAGGGAGATTTACATATTTTGGAGGGAAATTGAATTGAATTGCGAGGGAGAAATTAGCTCCCATTATTATATATTTATATTTAAATCAACATTTAGGAACAAATCCTTTCTTTCTTAGATTAGAAAAGTATATATATATATATTGCATATTATCGAGATCTCTACTCCTGCATATTGTCAGTAGAGGTCTAAACTTCCTCGCGTAGTTTTCCCCGTTTAGGTGCTTAAATTCAATTTATAGTGATCGAACGGCCGCATAGGCAGACTTATTATACTCGACATGCTGTTGTGGTGTGGGTAAGACTAAAATATAGAACTATCTTTCCGAAGCCTCCGGGATCATTTTTGATGAACTATAACCCACAAGTCTGGGCCGAAACTGAACTTTTTTTCGACCGTCTCATTTTTTGAAAAAACGTCCGAGACCCTATTATTTGTTATGCTTAGATTAGAAAAGTATGTATATTGCATGTTATCGGGATCTCTATCCCATGTGTATAGCTAGTCGGAGTCTAAACTTCCGCGCGTAGTTTTCCCGTTTAGGTGCTTAAATCCACTTTATATTGATCGGGCGGCCGCATGGACAGGCTTATTGGACTCGAGACGCTGTTCTGGTGTGGGTAAGACTAAATATCAAAATATTTTTCCGGAGCCTCCGAGGTCATTTTTGATGTACTATAACCCACTAGTCTGGGCGAAAACTGGATTATTTCGACAGTCTCATTTTCTTTTTAAAAAAAGTCCAAGGCTCTATTAATATGATTTTGCTTACATTAGAAAAGTATATTTTAATTTAAAAATAGACAACTCAAAAGAAGAAAGAGGAAAAATGATTGGCCTAAAGAAGAGGACTTTGTTAGTGATTAATGGCCAGTTTTTCTCCACATTTGGGTAAATGATGCAATGTCCCTAGGTTACCAATACACACACACACACATATACTTACTTATGAGTTACAATCATGTAAAAATAGTAGTTTCATGCATGCATACATACTAGTGTTACAGCATAAAACACTCATGCTTCCATTTAAAATCACCCCACAACTGGACTTGCAAACTATTTTCTAAATAAAGTTTCCCCCATAAACATACATACATTACATAGCTTCAAAATATATACATTTATTACAAATTACCTTTCATTATCTGCTTCATTTTATCTTCTTTTTTGTTCATTGGAAACTTCAAAATGCAACATTGGCGCCTAATATAGATTGCTTGTACG
>JAYMSL010001853.1:0-15779 GCA_036897195.1 Plantago coronopus
TCTGAAAGTTCAATGCTTTTTAGGACATAACTCATATGTCCTTTAAGTGTTTTTCTCTACTCACTAAGTCTTAAATATTTTAGCCTACTCTTTCGAATAGATTTTCACTTGAAATATGTAGGCTTTCTAAATGACAAACTTCTTGGTGTGAGAAACCAATATTATGCTCCTCTTTACTATTTCTCCGAGCCGTCTTATATTAATTGATGAGACACTAAACTGGTTTTAATGATTGTGAAGACTTAATTAATGGTGTAAGTGTGTAAGAGTGAGTGGGGTATGTATGATATATATACGATATGTGGTAGAACTTAATTGTCTTTTTTTATTTTTTTAAGTCTTTCAATAGTTTTTAACATTATTTGGTACTTACGTTATCAAATTGTGGGTAAAATCCATTTTTAATACTTCAGATAGAGACATTTTTTATTTCAGTACTCTAAAGTGGCTACGTACAATTTTGATACTAATGAGTATAGATTAATGCCAATTAGCGTATTCCGGCCAAATTTTCTGTCGGAAATCGTACATGTAAACGGAATCTTCAATTTTCTGATTATATAAATTGTGAATTAGTCTCTAACATTTAAAAGCCTTTACTTTGAACCCATATTTATAAATAGTTTTTCAAATACATCCTAATAAAATTTACCAAACTCAATTAGTCCCTAATTCAATTACCTTTTACCCAATTACATTTTAATTTCATTATTCAAATTATAATTACAATAAATTAATGATTTTACAATTAAAAAAATATATATTTTTAAAAAAAAAATACTTCCATGGAAATCTCCAAGAGCTTCCATGGCTTGAAGCTCGACTGCGAGCTTCCAACCATGTGGGAAGCTTCGTTGGAGCTTCTATGGGAGGAAGCTCGAGCTTCCTCCCATAGAAGTTGCGCTCAGATCTCCATGGAAGCTCCAACCATGGAGCTTCCATGGAAATCTAAAAAAAAAAGGAATTGAAAAAAAAAGAAATTAAAAAATTATTATATAACTGTTAATATGGTAGATGATAATGTATACTATTTTATCTTATTCTATAATATTAACTTTTATATGAAATTTCAAAAATTATATTAGTAGTTTCATCATTTTTGTTGATTATTTTCCATTTAATTATGTTCATGAAAGTAAATAAGTAAATGAAAGTAACTTAACTAAAATATTTATTTTTATTTAATTATTTTATTAGAAAATAGATGTCTAATTCAAATTATGTTTTTTTTTTAATATTTGAAATCACAAAAACATGTGAAACACGATTTATTTTTTAAATTTATACAAAAATTACACCTTAAGCCACTGATTTATTGAATAAAGCACCAATTATTTTTAGTTATACATGTAATGTTTCATTGTTCTTCGAAAAGGCCGTCTCCATTTTAGACTTCCCTTTTATTGAAATTATTTTCCCATTTTCATATATATATTTTTTAAAAAGAATTTTGAATTATTAGGGATTTTGTATGATTTTTGGAGTTTTCGAAATGAATTGCGATTTTTACTATTTTTGATTTTTTTTATTTTCTAACAGGAATAATTAAAGAAATCAAATGATAATTTATTAGGTTTTTTAGATATTTATTTTGGGTCAAATTGAAGTTTGTTAAATATTCCAAGGATTTTTTTGCAAAAATATATATGAATAGGGGTAAAAGTAAGGTTTTTAAAAGTTTGGGGTCAGTTCACAGTTCACAATTTTTAAAATCTGAAAAATGAAAAATCCGGCAAGACATCAAATTTCCGATGGGAAATTTGGCCGGAATATCTTAATTGAAATTCAACATTTTTCATTAATACCAAAATTGTACAAGACCTCTTTAAAGTACGAAAAAAGGAAACGTCTCCATCCGAAGTACCATTTTTGGATTTTACCCTATCAATTGTTGGGAAAAACTACTATTAGTATTATTTTAACAAAAGACTATGTGTTTTTGCATATGAATAAGTGATGTAAGGTTCATCATATCGACTATTGGGACGCAAACATAGTCTTTTAATAGACTACTAGTCGTGGTCTCTCAATTGTTTATCTTGGTGAGTTAAGGACACAATGAGCACAAACTCTATGCAAACAACGAAAGTCGGCCTAATCTATGATTGGGTCGTAATAGGGCAGATGAGTTTTATGCCAATCAAGCTGTTCAATTTGAAAAACTAAAACAATCCTATTACTAACAACATACAACAATTTTGCCATTTATTTAAAAGAAGAAAAAAAACAACATACAACAATTCCAATTTCACAAAAGATGGAAGTGACATAACTTAAATAATAAAAAAAAGAAGTGACATAACTCTCCATAAAATGGGAAAAAAAAGAAGACATATCTATCTATATATATATAAAATAATAAAAAAAAGTGTAATGTCTCCCCTTTAATATGTATTATTAACATATTTAGCCAGCATTTTGATTCCTAAAGACATCATCTTCTTTTTCCTTTATTTTTTTTTCATTTTGAGAATTTCTTTCACAAAGACATCTCAACCACAATGCTCCCTACAGTTTTCACTTCTATCATTCTAAATTAGACTCTTCTATATTTAGGTCCCTGAATCTTACACTCGTGTATTTTAATCGTTTTCAAATTTCAATAGTAAATATATCCATTAAATAAACAAAACTTATAAGTAAATCGCACATGCAAAGATAATGTGTCCACTTCATGCCAAATTTGTAATTTCAGATGGTAAATCACATTGTTTCAAATCAAACTTAATCAGGTAAAAATTTACTAACGAGATATTTTCTGTACAATACTACATTTGAACTATGATCGAGTTGAGACCTTCTAAAATAGTTTTTAACTCGTGGTTATCTTTATACAGATTTGAGCTAATCAATAAGACAAACTTAAAGTCCTAAAAGCAATAAACTCCAGTATCCGGGGGCACTCCCGCAAATTACACAGTCCGTAGTTGGTAAAATACACCTACCGACTGGCGTGACACTCACGCTCCTAATAAAGCGGTTGAGATCACTATAACAAAGTCACGATTTCACTGAATCAGCAAGTAAATAAATAAATATAAAGATAAATAAACAAAATTGAAAAGACTGTGCTGTACGCAAAACGAGCCGATTTAACTTTCTGAGATCTACCTACACTACCACCCACTCTCATCGCCCCTCTATAAATAATCTCCTTCATCCCTTCCCGTAACTCGCGTCTTGCCTCTCTATCTCACTACCCTTCTCTCTCTCTAAAACCAGTAACCAGAGGCCCGTATACTTCTCGAAAGGTACGGTCTCAGTCGCTTCTGTTTCTCTGTGTCTTCCTTGTATTTAATTAAATTTTGTTATCCCAAGCTTCACTCTGTCTCGTCACTTCGTCTTTGCTTGCTTGCTTGCTTAGCTTCGTCTTTCTCCATTCCCTTCCAATTTAATAGATCTATCTCGTTATAATGTAAGTGAGCAATTGAGATGTGTTTTTTCAATTCGTTGCGTGATCTAGCTCCAATGGACTGATTAAGTGTTGATAAAAGGATAAAAGTGGTAGAATGTGATGACATGGAAGTTAAACGGATTCTGATTGGGTGGCGGGAATTGGTTTTGGGTGGAATTTGTTAGGATAAGCTTAGATCTTCGATTTGGAACATTGTGACGATTAGATCTGAGATGAAGTTGCTTTTCACTCTCTTTGCTACAGCTAAATCTGTGTGTAATGCGTCTCATTTACGTGTTTTGAGTGTGTCTGCTGTTCCTGTTTTTGGATCTGGAATTCGGTATGTCGTTAGCTGCTGGATCTGAGTGATTGATTCAATTAGGCCTCTTTTCTGTTAATTTTAAGCGAATGATAGCATTTCCGTTCATGAGTGCGGATTACCATTGTTTTTGTTATCTGATTACTCTAGCATCACATAGATCTCTTCTAGCTTTGTGCATGTCTGTTTTTTATAAATGCATATGAGTGGCACCTATATGCTAGATAAGAGATCAGATAAGCGTATCATACTCAAATAGTTGCATGGGAGTTATCTGGATTAATTAAGTGCAATTGCTTCTGGAAAGTTGAGATCATATCTGGCTCGTAATGTGATGTTCAGTTTTCAATGCTTAAATCTGATTGTTATTGGTGATCTACGCTGTTAGTTCTTGTAATTTCATGTCTGATTGATTTAAAGCTACTGCCTTTGCCATCAAATGATAGGCTTTCAATGCTTAGTTTGTTTATCATGTCTGATTGATTTAAAGCTACTTTGCCATCAAATGAGAGGCTTTCAATGCTTAGTTTGTTTACCATGTTTCTATTAGCTGATCTCCTACATAGATCCCTTGCAGCTCTCTGTTTAGATAATAATCTACATGAAATCATTCTTGTAAAGCTAGAAATAGGAGATGGCATATAGTTATTTATATATTCTGAATAAGTTTCCATCTTGGAAAGTGAGATTTCCTCTAAATGAGTACAATGTGAAGTTGGTAAATAAAATTTAATTGTGTGCTGTAAGCATGAATCATACTCAACAACCATTTTACCATGATCCAATTGTCCACAGTCATCTATGTATTTCAGTTCAATCTGTATATTTCCAGCTATAGTTTATTGACTGAATTTGTTAAAAACAGGACAATGGCACCAGCACATATTGTTGGATATCCCCGTATGGGCCCCAAGAGAGAGCTCAAGTTTGCTCTAGAATCTTTCTGGGATGGCAAGAGCACCGCCGAGGATTTGGAAAAGGTGTCTGCTGATCTACGATCATCTATCTGGAAGCAGATGTCTGAGGCTGGAACCAAGTATATTCCCAGCAACACATTCTCTTACTATGACCAGGTTCTTGATACCACTGCCATGCTCGGAGCTGTTCCCCCAAGGTACAACTGGACCGGTGGTGAGATTGGTTTCTCAACCTACTTCTCCATGGCCAGAGGAAATGCCTCTGTTCCCGCTATGGAGATGACCAAGTGGTTCGACACCAACTAGTAAGTGATCTTGTAACCTGAAATGATTCAAGTATTCAGATTATTTTATTTTCTTGCTAACAAATTTTGTATTCCCTGCAGCCACTTTATTGTCCCAGAGTTGGGCCCTGATGTCAAATTCTCTTATGCTTCACACAAGGCTGTGAATGAATATAAGGAGGCTAAAGCGGTATGATCCATATGATTGTTTTGTTATGCCAAAATAATCACTCATCAAATGATACCAAGCTTAGTTGTTTGTACAGCATGATGGTATATTTAAAATTTCTTTGTTCATCTGGGCCTCCTATTTAATTTTATTTGGCATTGCAGCTTGGTGTTGATACCGTCCCAGTGCTTGTTGGCCCTGTTACATACTTGTTGCTTTCAAAGCCTGCCAAGGGTGTAGAGAAGACCTTCTCGGTTCTTTCTCTCCTTGACAAGATTCTTCCAATCTACAAGTAAGAACAAATGCCAATGTTCTTTGAGTGATTTTATGTTCTCATCGTTTGTACTGCCAATGTGATCCATAATGTATGCTTGCCATTGCAGGGAAGTTGTTGCTGAGTTGAAGGCAGCTGGTGCTACATGGATCCAGTTTGATGAGCCCACCCTAGTTTTGGATCTTGAGTCTCACCAATTGGAAGCATTCACCAAGGCCTATGCTGAACTAGAATCATCTCTGTCTGGCCTTAATGTTCTCGTGGAGACTTACTTTGCTGATATCCCTGCTGCTGCATACAAGACCCTTACCTCATTGAGCGGAGTTACAGGTTACGGTTTTGATTTGGTCCGTGGAACCAAGACCATTGACCTTATCAAGAGCGAATTCCCTGCTGGAAAGTACCTCTTTGCCGGAGTTGTTGATGGCAGGAACATCTGGGCCAATGATCTTGAGGCATCTCTCAGCACCCTGCAGTCCCTTGAAAGCGTAGCTGGAAAGGGTTCGTTTGCTAATTCTGTTATGTTTTTAGTAAATTCCTGTTTTTGTAGTCTTTTTTTTAACAAAATATCCCCCCTGCAGACAACCTTGTTGTGTCCACATCCTCCTCACTTCTCCACACCGCTGTTGATCTTATCAATGAGCCTAAGTTGGACGCGGAAATCAAATCGTGGCTCGCATTTGCTGCCCAAAAGGTTCTGGAAGTAAATGCTTTGGCCAAGGCATTGTGTGGACAGAAGGATGAGGTATATCTAAATAGTGATTTGGATTGTGGCGTGGAATGTGTATTACTGATTTTGATTATCTGTGTAAACCATTTGCATTGGTTTGATGTTTGAACTGAACTGTTATCATGTACTTTTCAGGCATTCTTCTCTGCTAATGCTGCTGCCCTAGCTTCCAGGAAATCCTCTCCAAGGGTTAACAACGAGGCTGTCCAGAAGGCTGTAAGTATATGTCCACAATGCATATTTCTTCTGACGATTATCTTGTGCTTTTTCTACTTATGCTGACTATAATTTCCTCCTATGTTCAACCAGGCTGCTGCTTTGAAGGGTTCAGACCACCGCCGTGCCACTAATGTGAGTGCCAGACTTGATGCTCAGCAAAAGAAGCTTAACCTCCCAATCCTCCCAACCACCACCATTGGTTCTTTCCCTCAGACCATTGAACTCCGAAGAGTTCGCCGTGAGTACAAGGCCAAGAAGTGAGTAGTTTTGCCTTGCTTCTCACATTTCAATCTAATCATAAATTTAAACTCTGTAAACTGAAATTTTGTGTTTCTGCTCTTTATAGGATCTCGGAGGAGGAGTATGTTAAATCCATCAAAGAAGAAATCAACAAGGTTGTCAAGCTCCAGGAAGAGCTCGACATTGATGTTCTTGTACATGGAGAGCCAGAGGTAATTGCATTAAATCGAATGGTCTGATAAATGTAGTGGTTGTCTTGGTTAGTGAATACAAATTAATGCTAAATATATATTTCTCTTAATTGCAGAGAAATGATATGGTTGAGTACTTTGGTGAGCAATTGTCTGGATTTGCCTTCACTGCTAATGGGTGGGTCCAATCTTATGGATCCCGATGTGTGAAGCCCCCGATCATTTATGGTGATGTGAGCCGCCCCAACCCAATGACTGTGTTCTGGTCCACTGCTGCCCAGAGCATGACCAAGCGCCCAATGAAGGGTATGCTTACCGGCCCTGTTACCATCCTCAACTGGTCCTTCGTACGTAATGACCAGCCAAGGTAAACATGACTTTGAGTTTCTTATATTTCCTCTTTCTTGACTCAAGAAGTTTGGCTGACCCATATTTCTTCTCAGGTTTGAGACTTGTTACCAGATTGCTTTGGCCATCAAGGATGAAGTTGAGGATCTTGAGAAGGCTGGCATCACCGTGATCCAGATTGATGAGGCTGCTTTGAGAGAAGGTTTGCCCTTGAGGAAGGCTGAGCACGCTTTCTACTTGGACTGGGCCGTCCACTCATTCAGAATCACCAATGTCGGCGTTGAGGACACCACCCAGGTGCTTTTCTTTATCCTTTAATTGATTATCATTACTGTGGAACCAAGTTTATCTTGGCAACTAACTAGACATATGTGCTTGTACTTTCATGCTAATCTTTTCATTGGTAACTGACAGATCCACACCCACATGTGCTACTCCAACTTCAATGACATCATCCACTCCATCATTAACATGGATGCTGATGTTATTACTATTGAGAACTCCCGTTCTGATGAGAAGCTCCTGTCAGTCTTCCGTGAGGGAGTCAAGTATGGTGCTGGAATCGGCCCAGGTGTGTACGATATCCACTCACCTAGGATCCCATCAACAGAAGAAATTGCGGACAGAATTAACAAAATGCTTGCTGTCCTTGAAACCAACATTCTGTGGGTTAACCCCGACTGTGGTCTCAAGACCAGGAAGTACGGTGAGGTGAAACCAGCCCTTGAGGCCATGGTTTCAGCAGCCAAGCAACTCCGTACCCAACTTGCCAGCGCCAAGTGAACCATATGATGCCAAACTACAATTTTATCTGAATTCTGCTATTTGTTGTTTTTCTGAGTCTTAAAAGAAATGTTATCCGAATAATTATGATTCGTGATTAAAATCTAGGAATAGGCTGCCTGTGGCCAATGTTTTTTTGTTTCCTTGTTTGAGCTTCTTTTTTTTTTAAATTCTCTTCACATGGTGGTATATTGTGCTTTGAAGCTTGAGGGATATTACCTTCACTTCTGTTCCAGTGTATCTCGATCAATGCAAATTGGAAAATTTTCCAGAGCTGTGTCTTCCCTTAGTTTTGCAACTTGTTCTTGGCTGTTTTTTCAGTCTTGTGAAATGTAGTTTTATTGTACCGATTGGTCGTCTGAGCTAATCTTATGAACAGATAGCCTCTTGTGTCTTGATTGTAGTTTACAATTTCTGTATCTCTATTCGTCTTGAGCTATTTTTCCAAGTGATTGTAGACAGAATCTATGTCGGAGTAAGGTACTCGATGTTAGGACAAATTTATGTATGGATATTGCAAGTTTGCAACCTTTTGAGAAACACAAATAAACTTCACATAAGAAAGATAATCTTCCACTTGTTATTCGAGCTGCCCTTTGATGAAAGCTAAGATCTCTTCAAAAAAAAGAGGATGAATTTGTGAACTACAGTACATGGAGCAACAAAAAATCATCAATGGCCAAGTTATCATATAATTCTCCTCGTCCTGTTAAAAAACTCCCCACATTCAATTTTTAAGTGTTAAAAAAAAAATTCATCCATTTCTACAATTGGTAAAATCCCGTGCCTTTCATTTCACTTTTCTTCCATATTTTTTTTAAACTGCGAATTATTACAATACAAGTACAAATTGTCAAGTAAATTGAGATGTACACTTAAACCTGCGACTCCCAATGATCGAACCTAAAACCTCATACTAACAACTCCTTTATTCTTTCACTTGACCACCTTATGACTCTCCCTAACAAATATAAGAGGGGAGTGGGGAATGAAAAATGTGTGGCTCGCCACAATTGAATTCTGCACCTCACAAAGATTGAACATCTAGACTCGTGGTCAGGCCAACCCATCTTCTATAATAATTTTACATTTTCATCTAAAACTCTGTGCCACATCCATCATATGAAGTTTTGCGAAACCGATCAGTTGAATTTTATAAATGATACTGTAGTAGAAAATTTTGTGTCACAACGTTGTTGTTAGGCTTTGTTTTGGTAATGAATATGACATGTCCATGGTACTGTTATTGGACCAAAATTTCTGTTTGGTAACAAAAAAATAATGTGGGCATCGGATGGCCCTGACCAACCCAAAAGTAGGCGGGCAGCTCGCTGATTGGTTAGATTGAATGAGCTGGCCCTATGTTCCTTCCATTTTTAACCCGACAATATGTGGGGCTTGGGATGGCCGTTTATTTGGCCCAACTCCATATCAATATCGTGGGCCACAACAACCCCCAATTAGATGTGTAATTCTTAATTCATCCTTGATAGGTGAGAAACGGTTGAAGAAATTAAATGCGAGACATAGTAAACCCTTGTTTCGTATACACCTCCGCCGCCATTCTCATTATTCTCGTCGAGGGGAAGGTTTTGTTAAGGTTTGTTGCTAGAGCTTTTGAGTTTATCTCAACACAATTTTGTAACTGTAAGTTATTTTTGTCTTAGTTAATCACAGAGGGGTTGTCGGAGTACACTTGTTGAGCAGGATTTTCCTTTCCAAAAACAGGCGTGAAGGTATACTGTTTCATCTTATACAAGCAGTTTTCTTATCAGCTTCTTGCAACGATTTATGATATGTTTGTATAGTTTGTGTTGCAACATGTTTATTTACAGTATTTGTCCATCGTTTGTATGTGTTCGTGCATTATTTGAAACCCTTTTGATGCCATGTATATGAGTTTGGTAATTGGTTAGCAATTCTGGAGGATTCGTAGTTCATTTTTAGTAGTCGTTATTTTATCGCAATATGGATTTAAGGTAACGCCAATTTCTATTAGTTCTGATGCACTGTAATAAGATAACTATAGTGTGCTAATCAATATTATAACATAAAGGAAATATATTGACTCACAACATAATCTCGCATAGTCTGATCGTCAACTAGGACATCAAATACCATGTGATCTTCCATCGACAAAATCGCAGATCCAATCTCACTAAATTAAGATGTAATTGGATAGTTTGGCAGAATTATATCTATTTTCTTATTATTTATTTATTTTTATTTTTTTGTTAAATTCACTCAAAACCCCTTATTATATAGTCTAGACAAGTATGGTTGACAATAATAACTTTGCATTCTCAGTTGTTGTTCCGGGAAAAACTATTTCTTTCCAAATAAGGTATGCTTTCTCATCGACCTTAATTATCCTTAACTATAAATAAACAATTTCTTCAAATTCTATAATTATTTAATTTAAAAGTAACACAATTGTTATTGTACACTTAAAAGTTAAAACACACGTATAAACTTTTAATAATATGGGATGAAAAGTCGTAAATGTATCCATAAATATAGAAACTTTTGTATGAACTTACTTCCTTCACCTGCCTCGAACTTTTCTATTAAATTTTATGAAAAGTAAATGTATTTATTGTTAGTGTATTTGATAAGTTACTTTTTTTAAAAGATATTTAAAAGTTACTCAAGTTTGTTGATTTTGATTTTATTTTGTTTTCTTTTCTTTCTTTTTTTTTTTAAATTGACAAACTATCATAAACTATCAAGTAAATATTAGTAATACACACGTAAACCTGTTCCTTCCGAAGTTCGAACCCTAAACCTCCTTTTTACAATGACTTTCAAGTCAACTCCTTCATTTTCTTTTGTTATCTACTAATACTAAAAGAGAACATAGTGAAAGCTGTTACCAACACCAAATTTGACCACTTAATATAATTTTGACTAAGATTAGATTAATTAAATACTCATTCGTTCACTCCCTAAGACATATTACTTTTTACCACTTAATTTAATTTTGATCAAGATTGATTCAATACTCATTCATTCACCCCCTACTACATATTACTCCAAATTTGTCTACTTAATTTAATTTTGACCAAAATTAGATTAATTAAATACTTTTTCACTCCCTACTACATATTACTTACTCCACACCCTTTCATTCACCTATCTTCTTTCATTCCACCATTCTTTCTCATATAGTCTCTTAATAATCAAAAGAGAACTATCTCAATTCTCAAACATTTAATTTTGACCATTCTCATATTTTGACTTTTAAATTACACTAATGTTATGTACAAAAGTTTTGATATTTTCAGAACAACTATTAACAAAAATTTAACATATTGCAAAATAGTCCCCTATTTACAATTTACTGAAAATGCCTTTAATACCTTTTCGAATCTTCAATAACCATTCTCCTCTCCTAAGTAAGTAATTAAATTCAACATCCAAATAAATTTTTGTTTAAAAAAATACATAATTTTTTTACAGAATCTTTAAATTTTTTTTTTTACCATAATTAGCTGCATAATCAAAATCTGGACAAAAATTTGCCCTAATTAGCCAGCTAGAACATGAAGAACCCTTCATGTTCTAGCTGGCCGGTCGGCCATATCATTGATCTGGCCGACCAGCCAGTGCTTTTTTTATTGTGTTTTTCATTAAAAAACATTAAATTAATTTGAATTTTAATTAAACCAACATTAAATTACTTGAATTAGAAACTTTTACTCATGGTAATGACATATACGTTTTAAGATAATCTTTTGTTATAATCTATAAATAATACAAAATGTGATATTTTTTATGTAAATTATCATTTAACTTGTTCTGAAAATATCAAAATTTGTCTTGTACATAACAAAACCTTTAAATTAAAGTAGTTATCCACTCTCTTAATTTCTTTTCTTTTTTCTTACTATCTCAGCTTGACATGCTTATCTTCGTATGACTAGTTCCAAAACAATTGAATCTTCACAACTTCAATATTACCGACGAAATTTTATATAGTATCTGCACGAGTTCTTCAAATGCTTTGAATTTCATAACACTCATTATTTTCCCCAGGATAGTGTAGCAAATATCCGCCAAAAAAAAAAAAACCAGGATAGTGTAGCAAGTGATTACATCTATTTTTGTGTTGAAAATGCATACCCGGCCCGTAAATCAAGTTCTGAAGCTTACGTATATCTTCTCCAGAATTTGACTTGTTTAAATTATGAAATGTTAATTAAAACTTGTTTTTTCTAATTTATTTTTCATTTCTAAATTGTATCGAACTAATTATAAAATACATGTTAATTAATATATATGATCTTAGAAAGTTTAAGAAGGCTGAGTGATAAGGGTAATGAGTAGCACAAGGAGGATATGACTTGGAACCTCGGCGGATGTATTAGGTTGGTATAGACATAATTTGAGTTATAAGGTTGGTATAACCGTATTTGAAGTTATAAGGTGGTAAAGGTATATAGTTAGAGTAGGGTAGTTAGATTTATTCGGCTTGTTTGGCCAAGAGTTAGTGTCCTCAGTTAGTGCACTAACTGAGTTTTGGGAGGCTTGAATAGGTTTGGTCAAGATTTAGTTACCTCATTCAGTAAAACAACCCCACATACCCCTATTTATTCCTTTCACACCCTTACACATCTATTACACATCTCTTATATTCCTATTATATTCCCTACTAAAACCTATAAAATATCCCACAAAAAAAAACTCAACTAACATCTACTTACTATTCATTATTCCTCAACTTACTAAATCTCAAAACTCATTTACCTAAATCTTGACCAAACAGGACGATTGTATTTAAAAAACCTCTTTAAATTAATAAATTGTTAGTTTATCGATATAATAATATATAGTTAAATTAATAAAACATTTATGGAGGTTTTACCTACCATCTCTAACAAGGGTTTGTACTTTTGTTTGTATATTAATTAATACCTATAGTCAATTGTAATTAATGAATACTATGGAATCTGGTACAGTCAAAGCTTTAAGGTGATCTTTGTTCTTCCAAAATCAGGATTGATGCTCCAGAACTTGCTACTGGCATTTCGCCACTGTGCCTGATTTTTCAGCCAATCTCTGTAAAAGAAGAAGAAGAAGAATTCAGAGTGAAAATGTACAAGACGAAATTGCAGGAGCTATGCCAAGGGCGGGGCTGGGATTTGCCGGAATACTCCACCGTCAAGATAGGCCCCGATCACATTCCTCGCTTTTCTGCCACGGTTAAGGTGAAAGGCGCGGTGTACGAGACTCCTCAAAACTGCAAGTCCTCCAAGGAAGCTCAAAACACCGTCGCCCAAATCGCTTTGGATCAGCTCACTGTTGCTCAGCCGCCGCGCCCAAATCCGCCTGTTCCTGTTGCTGCCGGAACTCAACCCGGTCCTTTTCCCAGGAGTTTTCCCCTCTCTCCTCTTCCTTCTGCCGTTCCGATTCCATCACCTGGTAATTTGTCATTTACAGTAATTTCTGGTTTCTGCTGTGTTTTGATGAAAAGGGGTGTGATTTGATTAGGTGTTCTCTAAGTTGTTATTAGATGCTATGTGTTCGTATACCATAGTTATATAGATGTGTTTTGTTAATTGTTATGATATGATGTGTTTAGTTTAGTCCAGCTTCACACGTGCTCATCTTCATCTTTGTTGTAGAAACTAGGATATAATAATATGTTTAAATAGGAGGATTCATTGTTAGATCAAGGGAAATTTGTAGAAAATGATTTGAATATACGGTAGAAATATGGAGCCATTCAAGGACACCGGAATTATAGATAGTTCGAAATGTAATTTGCTGTTACATTTGGACAGGACTTGTTGCTGCAAAGACTGTTGCGAATGTAGAATCCGCAAGCAGGGAAGCACTGCTGCGAAAATGTGACGATAGTGTACAGCAAGCTTCGTTGTGTATTATAAAATCAGTAGGATCCCGCGACAAGGGTTATAAAGGTTTTATGATAGTTACTTGATTTCCTCATTTGGTGTATCATGTTCGAGTTAGACGTCTGTTTTACTCTAAAGTCTTGTTTATCGCAATAGAGAGCATGTTCAAATTAGTAACTTCTGTCCTCTCAATCCAATGTTAGTACAATTCATAGCATGTATGTGTTGCGATAGTTCTTAAGTTCTATTTTGGATACAATGTACGTAAGGCAGTCTTTTTTTTTTCTTTTGGAAAGGAGAACATCTCATAATTTTCAGTTTGGATTGTAGCTGTCCGTACTTTACTGTATTTCTCCTGATGTGGAACTTTACATGCCTGGGTCATACTCTAACTTCAACTTGCTTCTGTCACAGATACCTTGCACATGTGTAAGAATCAATTGCAGCAATATGCTCAAAGGTATAGTCTTGGTTTACCCATTTACACTTCTGAAACTGATGGCCCTCCTCACAGTCGCCGCTTCAAGTCCAAAGTTTCTCTTGCTGGAAAATCGTATGAAACTTTGGAGTTTTTCACAACACTGAAGGAAGCTGAGCAAGCTGCAGCTAAAGTCGCATGTCAGACTCTGGGGATTGATGTTATTCAAGAGGCTAGTAATCTGGATAACTGTCTGTTGTGTTGTTACTTTGTTTGCACTGCATGTTGACATTTTTTATTACCGCAGGATGGTGGTCTATATAAAAACCTTCTTCAAGAACTCGCGCAGAAACTGGGTCTTCTTTGTCCAACATATGAGACAGCTGGCTACGGTATGTCACACAAGCTCACATTTACATCTAGCGTCGAAATTGGAGGCAATACATTCAGAGGGGATGAAGCAAAATCCAAGAAGCAGGCAGAGATGAATGCTGCAAAAGCTGCTTATCTATCTCTTTCACAAGGTAAGGAACTGATAACTTGCATACTGCGGTGGTTATTGGATGACAATGCACAAGCAGCCATTATGATTCTAGTTTCCAACATTGGTTGCCGAAATCCATGCTATCTGATTTTTTGCTAGTGCCATTATTTATTGTCCAATGTGTCTTGCCCAAAACAAAAACGACATGAATAAGTGCAGTGGCGAAGCCAGGGGGGTCGAGATGGGTCATCTGACCCCCTGGCTTTTCAATACTTAATATACTACTAATACTCAGTATTACAAAACATGTGTTGGACCGAGTCGTTTGAACTGACCTATATGAATTGCAAGGTCTTGGATCGAGCCTACGAAGTTGTTTTTTCTTGAGCTTTTGTTGTTTTCTTGCTACTTTTCTCATAGTTCGCTCTTTTATTCTTCCTTTTCTCATTTTCTGTTTTTTTTTCTTGCATTTTGATTGTTTTCTTACCCTAGTTTTCTTAAATATTTTGCTCTTTTATTCTTCTTATCATATTATCATGTTGTGTTTTATTTTCTAAGGATATAAATTTTGATCCCTTTAATTTACTTGATACTTCCAGACACCCCTAGAAGTCTGTCGTGGATTCGCCACTGAATAAGCATGATTGTTCAGTGTTTTTCTCTTCTCTGCCTTGTGGAGATTATAATAGAAAAAATTTCACATACTGACTCGTGAACAACCAGACTCCTTAGTATCAGTTTCAGTTGATTGATCTTACTGATTCTATTTGATTGTTCCAGTGATGTTTTCTTATTCCAATATTCTCTTAGTTGATAGCTTACTCGCGAATTTGCTGCAGAGGTGCGGAATAATTCTAAAATAATCTGTGCAGGTTATCGAGCTAAGGAATCTGCAGATTCATCATCTATCTCCAGTTTTGCTGTTGGTGATAATTCAACGCAGGGTATTCAGCCCACTGATATAGTGACGAAACAGCATCGAGATGTAGAAGATGAAGGTAACAAGAACAGTTACACTTGTCATAACCTTTTTTTTGGTGTTAATGAATCTTGCCTCAGACCACATGTTCTAGCTTTTAAAAAACCTGTGCTTCTGTCCTCATTCTAAATTAAGTTCATACTACTATATCAGTATATCTTATTAGTCGGAGCGT
>JAYMSL010001854.1:0-15775 GCA_036897195.1 Plantago coronopus
CGGCGGTATGTTCGAAATGGGTTGTTTTGGGGAGTTTGGTAAGGGGGTGGAGTTTGGTTGCTGTTTGTGGTTGTGGTTTGCGAAGGGGGAAGAGGAAAATTTGTCTCCCTCCTGGTCTGATTGAATGGAGAAGGCAGGCTGATGTGCTGCAAGAAGGTCACCGGAGTGCCCACTAATTCCATCGGAGACAGGTTCCTGTGTTGAAGGATTGCAGGGACCGCGTAGCTCGGCTGGAGCAAGCTCTGAACCTGTTGGATCGTCAGAGGAGCTTGAGAGTTTAGTTCTGTTTTACTTATGGGAGAGATGTTGGAGAAGCCGGAATGGTGATTAGATTTGCCACCGTTTCCCCTGTTTGCACCATCCTCTCCATTGCCGAGTTGATGAACTCGGATGTTGTTGGGATTCTTGTCATTGTCGGACGAAGTAGAGTGTATGGTGATACCACCGGAGATGGTGTTGATGTTGGGTTGGAGCTTGAGACCAGAGCACTCTGTGAGTTGCTTGCCATTGCCAGAAACCACTTGTATGTTTGTAAATATTGCACTAATTTTCTCTTTTGCCACTTTAATGGCTTGTTTGATAGATGTATAACCAGAATTTGAGCTTGGTTTGTGTGAAACCATCATTGTTTTGCTGGAGTGTGCCGACTCTTCGGCTTCCGGTGTGATTTTCTGTGTGTGCGGCTCAATAGCTTTTGCTAGCGTCTGTGAATTAATTGCAGAAGCTACTTTTGTTCTTGGAAATTGATTAGGCGTGGGAATTCCTTCTAGAGATGGTTTATCTCCTTGTTTAGACGAAACCTTTTTCAATTGGTTGTCTGAAAGAGTAGACAGACCAATGATTATGGTGTCAGCCTTTTTCGAATTTGGAGCCTCTCCCAAATTCTTGGAGCTTCTCATGTTTTCCACATTTTTTGCTTTTTCATGTGTTCTTATTTCTGCAGTTTTGTGAGCCTTGTTTAAGTTCCTATTGGAACGTTTGTGTTTGATTATATACCAGCTTGTGTCTTCATTTTGCTTCCTAGTGCTTCTGTGAGGAGTTGTAGGAGGAGTTGAGTCAGTACACTTGGCCTTGCCCTTACTTGGACATGCTAGCTTGAGATGACCAACTGTACCACATGTGTAGCAAAACTCAGAACCAATCTCATAATTGAGTGGTTGAAGTCTAGTTCCAATATGTAGTTCTTTGATCAGTGGCTTGGATGTATCAATCTCCACACAAACTCTAGCAAATCTGCCTCTTTTAGCTTGTGTAGTGTGCCAATCAATTTTTATGGCCTTTCCAATCCCTCTTGCAATCTTTGTGAGTGCCTTATTGTCATAGTATTCCACTGGGAGTTCATGAAGCTGAACCCAAACTGCCATGTTTTGAAACCTCCAGTTGAAGGTTCAAAGTCTGGTTTCCATTGCTGGATTGCTAAGTAGTAATTGAAGGGGAACCAAGGTCCTCCAGCAATTGCTACTGAGTAATCTTCAGCAGTTGTAGTCTTGATAATATAGCAACCTTTTCCCAAATCCATGGAAGAGATGGGATTTATGAGCTTCCAAAGACCTTGGAGGTGTTTTTCAATGTTTGGAACTGATTTTGTATATCCCACTGTTTGGATAATCAGTGATTGTTTCCATGATTTATACAACTCAGAGAGTTCCATTTGTGTGAACATTATCTTGCTTTCTCCTTTGTTTATCTCATGGTCCTCCTCATGCTGGCAAAGAGAATCTGAATTCATCATTTCTGTGTCTGCAGGTTGTTCATCATCCATTAGGAGGTCTAAAGGAGATGGAGGGAGGCCTGCAGCAAGAACTTCTTTGAAACTGGCTTGTTGGTCCTTTGGTGTAGCAGAAGTGTATGTTTCTGGATTATTATGGCTAGTGTTGCAGGTTGGGATGGGGATTGAAGTGTGTTTGAGTTTTGCTTCTTGGGCATCAAGGATGATTTTTATGTTTTTTGCTTCTAGTGCCTCCAGATCACGTTGTTGTTTTCTTGTTCTTTGCATTTTTGCTGTAATCCCAGAGTTGTGATGAATATTTTCAATGTTTTTGTAAGGGAAGAGGGCTTAGAGAAAGAGTTTGGTGGTTTAGGGGGGAGAGAGGGGGGGGGGGTAGAGAGCTCTTCGGAGGGTTTTTCTACTTGTTTAGAAGCCATTTTTGATCGTTTCCATTTCTCAATATATGAATACGGTCGAAGGTTATTATGGCCAGATACAGAGTGGAATAGTATCACCCTTGTGGCAGCTTCTAACACAATATATGCATGGCCATGTCAAGTTTCTTCAAGAAGGGAAAGGTAGATGAGCGATATCACTTGAAGTACATGAGCAACATTGTGTACTACTCCCTCCGTCCCACAAAACTTTACCCACTTTCCATTTTCGGACGTCCCACAAAACTTTACCCATTACCAAATAAGGAAACTACCCCACTTACTAAAACATTATTTAATATCAATACACTTATTTATCACCACACATTCTCAAAAAGTAACCTACCCCACTTATTTTTTCATTTTTCCTCCATTACTTCACCTCATTTTCTTAAACTGCGCGCCAACCCTAACGGGTAATGTTTTGTGGGACGGAGGGAGTATCGTACATCAATAGAATTTTGTAATGGTAGGATCACTGGTTTGGTTAATATGTTTGTCATTGGTGAAACAGGTTATATACTTTATTGTTTTTAAATTTCAGAAATGGTATCCATTTATGCAACTAAGCCAGGGATCGTTGGGCCTATTTACGGGGCGGCTGCCCTAACAATACTTTTTTACATCCACAAAGTGGACTTACATCCACGGACTAAAGTCCATTTGAACCAACAACGGTTGGGGACCAGTTATAGAGCTACTAACGTTTTTCAATGAGGAACAATGCATAAACGCTACTCAAATATAACCATAGCTGTAAATAAGCGTGTACTCAAACACTGAAAACATCAGTGAGTTAACTCTGTTCATATTTACAACAGTAAGTAATTGCTTGCAACATGAACGGAACAACATAGTAAGTCAGCTTACAATCAGCAACGGTGCAATCGTCAATTCGTCATAAAAAAAAAAATTTGGTCAGATATCCACACTGCTGCAGAAATACCTCATCAACTACAACCTTCCAGTTCTGGTGCTACACAGAAATTCAGTAATAATATAGAAGAAACCTGGATGCAGCAAAATAGATTACATTGGCAGGCAACAAACAACATTTCCTCCGGTAAATCTCCTCTCCTGTTTCGTAATTTTACATACCACATATAAATATCCTCACAGTCCAACAAATGCACATTGCTGTCGTGCATGTTCAGGTATCAACTTACGCAGAAACTCCACAGGGACACCCTTTAGCTCTGTCATCATCAGGTAAGGGGGGAAGATGAAAAATTAGATACATATAATTAGAGTATAATCACACCTGAAATTGAGGTGGATAGCATTAATATAGCAGGAAGAGAAGACAGGAACATACCATGTGGTTTAAAGTTGAATAATGGAGGAACAAAGCGCCCATTTGGTAGACGAGCCTTTGGATCACGCAACTCATCAAAGAATGGGAGGATCAATGCCTCGAGCTGCATTAAAAATAAACAGCTAAGCCATATTCATTTTTATAACTATGAAGGAATGAGGAACATACACACACAACCAGCTAAGCAAAATATCAATATAATATTAAAGGTATATATATTGATGGTGACTTACAATTTATTTGAGATTTGGTGGTGTGGTGGAGTTTTTTCTTTTATTGGGATGAAGGAAATAAGAAATTATTATAAACATTCCCAGAATGGTAAATAAATCAAAGTGGAAATCTCCGTTGGGACGCCCGAAATGTCAAAAAAGGACAACTATTTTGGGATGGAGGGATTATATACCTAAATATAGTGAGAAACTGGAGGACATATATATTACAATTAAGTTGCAGAAACTATTACACGCACACTTAGAAACACTCGAACACCTCAAGTTGACAGGGATCAAGAATCTAAAAATATGGTTATCTATAAAATTAAAAAATTCCTGAACGGTCAGTAATTCGAAGAGCAACATGTCCTGGTCATTTTACAGTCATAAAAACATTAGACTTACAGCACTACTCCGTAGATTAGGGGAGTACTGCAGTAGCCTGGAGATAAGATCAACTGCTTCTGGCGGAGTCCGTTTATGAAATATCTGAAGATTGAAACATTGTTAATAACTGAATATAAAAACAATCAGATGAAGACAGTTAAACTAGAGTCTAGATAGACGCATATTACCTTGTGCCATGGGTGAGCCTTTATTTGAGGGAATTTGAACTCGGTGTAATTGGGATTCATGCATTTAATTTCCTCCCTTGTCGGGGTGCCCAGGACCTGGACACGGACAAAGAAGAAGAATTTTAAGTACATATAGAAAAAGTGTGGACAAGGAAGATAAGGCTTGTGTCTTCCAATTACCTTGATGATCTCGACAAGTTGGTCCACTCCACTCTCACCAGGAAAAAGAGGCTGAAATTCAAGCACAAATTGTAAGCAATTAAGTTAAGATCGATGCCGAAAAATGCAATGAATTCTAGTATGCCAAAGCCCAAGTCTTAATTGCCACTGTAGGCGAGAGTTAAAACAGTAAACTGCCTTGCAATGATAAAATGCAAAGAGTCAATAATTGTAATTCCAGACTCGAATTGTAACTAACAAATCAACATTTACACCGAGTCAAACTCTAGATTCAATACCCAATGTAAAATAAAAAAGAACTACAAATAATTCACCAACCTGTCCAAGCAACAGTTCAGCTAAAACACATCCAGCGGACCAGATATCAATTGCAGTAGTGTACTCAGTAGCTCCAAATATCAGCTCTGGGGCACGATAATACCTTGAACATATATAAGAAATGTTGGGCTCTCCTTTCACCTAGAATAATTCAAAAACTGACATCAAATGTTGAACCCTGGGATTAAATTAGGGTTTCATATGTAAACTAGGTTTGAACTACGCACCAACTGTTTTGCACTTCCGAAATCACATATTTTCACCTGATGAGTATGTGGATTGACCTGCGAACCACATGAACCATGACAATTAAATATTTCGTGGGGACTGTTACCAATATATTGAAATTTACAAACATACCAATATATTTTGCGGTTTGATATCTCTGTGGCATACACCAACACCACCATGGATATAAGCAAGGGCTCTCAGAATCTGCCAGGAATAGACAAATAAATAAAACACAGAATTGAAAATAATGGTAAGAAATACTAGACTGGTAAAAAAGATGCAAATCCCCAAACATCAACCAAGTGATGAAACAACATTGCAAACCTGGTAAGAGTAAAGTTTCACGTATATCATCGGCAACCTCTGGCTCATCTTGTTATAGTGCCTAATCATCCTGTTAATTGTCTCAGGAACATATTCCAGCACCAAGTTCAGGAATAGCTCGTCCTTCTCAGTCGTTGAAAAGAAACAGTGCTTTAGACATACCACATTTGGGTGGTCCAGGAGACGTATTGTTTGCAGCTCACGGTTCTTGTACCGCTTGTCTTGAAGAACTTTCTTTATAGCAACAGTTTCACCTGTTTCTAAACATTTGGCCTGCATAACATATCCACATTAAATATCTGAAAAAATAAACATCTAAATGCACAGGAGATATTTGTAACCATGAAACAAACTTAAACACACTTACTTGAAACACAACTCCAAATGATCCCTGACCCACAATTCGCTCAGCCATATAGCTGATAGTCTTAGAAGAAGAAGAAGAGTACAAATCAGTAAGATCATCATAACAAGCTCACCAGATATACTTAATGCAAGAGCCAAAGAACCAAATGTCACCTGCTTCGGCTGTCCATTTTTCCCACCAATTGTAGTTACAATAATATGACCAGTTTCTGTTCCATTGCCATTCACCACAGCAGGTTCCATATCCTACAATCCATTATAACAGGTTAACAGTTGCTGCATGATTTGTTCTCCACATTAGTTGGAATATAGTCTTTCAAATATATATTAATAGACCAAGTGTGTACATTGTACAAATGTGTATAGAGACTTGGATTTGAGCTAGAACCAGCAAATTGACACTTTCAGGTTTTCAATTTTAAAACCAAAACACAATTTTGCCAAAATGTCAACGGACAAAATTATTGCAACAGGCACACAATATTGGGAACTATAACACACGAACACAAACATTTAAAAAGATTGAACTCCAGTCCAGTGATAAGGAAGGAGTATCATTGAAAGAAATGCAACTCTGGAAAAGAATATGTGATGACCACTTGAATGTGCTCATTTTCAAAAGTATATAGTACATTGCATACACATGAAGCTGCGCTAGATTAAAAACTTGATCATTGTTTGTCATATAAGATGTCAATCCTTAGTGTATCTGGAAGGGGCAATCTCCAACTTTTGTAGTTTGCGTATCATACGAGTCAGGGATTTCTCACTGTCACAACTTTTTCAACAAGTATCTCTAAATTTGTGTGCACTAGACAAAGGCAAAACACTACAGCATTCACCAGTACTGAACCAGACCAAACTACACATTAACAAATAGCGTAAGGTATATCGTAGTTTCATAGTTCACGAACAGAATCTCATACCTTATCTTCAGTAAGCTTCATACCATTCATCTGGCTCGGTAACCTATCCCAACTACCAGTTTTGACACCATGATCTCTAACATCAGAACCAGGATCTACACTTATGGATGCCATTTCCCTTACTTTAGAACAGAATGCAGTTAACTAAGTCCCAAAAGATGGCCTTAACATGAAATATGAGGCACTATCTGCAAAACATCAGAAATTAGAGTCAGACGGCAACAACACCCACCAAAACCAATACAATTGAAATTATATCACTAAACCAAATCAAGCAAGTTTAAGTATCACTCCTCAGACTCACAGAGATCTTTGACCATGGGAAAATGAAGTTCTCTGGTTTACATGTAGTAGTATTTGGATCTAAAAACAAACACTAGGGAAATTATACCAAATTTAAAATCTAATCAGGCAAGTAATTTGCAAGAATTAGAGTGAAATTACAAGAGGTCAAATGAAAAGGAAAGCAAAGAGGAACAGATCTGAGTGGTGAGAAGCAAGCAAAAGTTTCGGAATTACAGTAAAGACAAAAGAGAAATGAAGTAAGCAAAGTACCTATCAGTAAGAAAGGAAAGCTGAAGGAAGGTGAAGAAGAAGAAGAAGAAGAAGAAGAAGAATAATGTGGTTGTTGGATGATTGGAGTAGTTGCTAATACCAGAAGAGAAAGGGAAAAAAGAAAGAGAGGAAGAAGAAGGAAAGAGCCGAAAGCAGATAAGAATAGGCGGAAAAAAGAGAAGTATTATTTTATTGTATTAGAGAGTCGTACAAAATGTATTATTATCTCACTGCTCCTTGTCTGTCTGTCCCTCTGCTTTTTGACCGTCCACTTAACCACTTTGCTTTCATTAAACCATCACTCACATTTATGCCACCATCCAATTCTTTTTTTTTCTTCTATTTCTAAGTCCCTTAGGTTTTACTCCTTCTCCAATGGAGAATTTACTTTCTTCGTAGTTGCTACTAGTCCCTCCCTCAGACTACCCTCATCACTAACGTGTTATTTTTTCGAATTCGGCTGCTACGTCATTAAAAAAAAATTGGTTTTTCTGGATTTAATTAAAAAAATAAAGGTTTGTATAAATTTTTTTCACATAAAACGAAATTTAAAATTTATTAAATTACGAATATATCGATAAGAGATGAAAAGGTATGACGAAAAGATGAGTGGTGTCTATTTGTAGATCTCGGAAAAATAAATCCGTTTGTGATTTTTATTTATTTTTAGCATTTCCGGTGCGAAAGTTATTAACGTTTTAACGAATTCAGAGTTGAAAATATAAAAAACAAAATTTTTTTTAAAAAATTAAACATGTGGCAGCAGCTGAATGGTAGCTGCCAATTACACAACAAGCGGTTTGGCAAACCGCGTAGTTGCCAAAACGTGGCCATGCCGCGTGGTACGGCATGGAGTGCAGGGATTTTGTCCGAATTCGGGGCTGAAACCGAGAGCGATGCATGCAATCTCAGTGGCTCCCTCACTACATAAGGTTTATAGTTTTCGTTTTTTTATGTAGTAAAGGTTCACTAATGTTATGTCCAAAATAAGTTTTAATATTTACTGAACAAGTTAAAATAAAATACTCTTAATTAAATTCGACATCAAACCTAAGTGATTGGTCACCGTGAGAATTTTAAGTTACATTATGTTAATATTTCATGAATTCTAATATCACAAATTCTTGGTTAAGACCACCTACTTGGAAGACCACTCTAATTTAACATCTCAACTGCTTTCAATTTCGCGGATCTGGGTTGGTGGGTTAAATAAAACGGGTCAGGTATATAATGATTCTGAACCGACTATATCAGTCCAAATCTCATTTTTCATCGTTGCATTCATCATCAACATCTCTCTCCAGCAAGCTGGACTAAAAATCAGGTAATCTCTCTGATTTCATCTTGTTTTTTCCTCCAATTTCAATCATAATCCTTCAGCGGTTGTTATGAGCTCCTTTTTCATCTCAATTTCATAGTAAACAACGGGGGACTACCAGCAGGGGCGGAACTAGGAATTCTTGTCAACCCGTGCTCCAACTAATTTTACAAAAAGTAACATACTATTTACCCATATATAGATAAAAAAAATGACGAATATAAAACAATTGCATATTATGCTAAAAAGCATTTTCCAGAATATACGGGCGAAGGCGAAAATTATAGAAAATAGGAAAATCTTTCAAGGCGAAAATTATAGGAAATAGGAAAAAATTTCAAAAATTTGATTTAGTTGAGACTCGAACTGGTCACCTCTCAGTAAATATACAGAGATTAAACCATCTGAGCTAGATCCTAAACAGAATAATAAGTAAAATAAGTATATATATATATATACTACTATTAATTTTTTTTCATTTTTCCAACCAGTGTTCCGCACTGGCTGGAACTATGCTCCCTCCGCCCCTGACTACCAGATACTCATGAATCTGTTGCTAAATCCACATCTGAAGCATCCATGGACGATTGAATCGTGATTAAGGAGATACTTTTGACATGGAATAAGGATAAACCTCTTCCTTCGGAAATGAAGGTATATTTTTACCAAATAAGGTTTTATTAGCTGTTTTTGTATATTTTGTTGTTCTTCCTGATTATTATTCTAAATTTGTAGACCTAGATAGCGATTTTGATACCTCAAGTGTATTCTACTGGTTTGATGAATTAGATTTGCTTTTTAATGAAGTAATTGTGATAACTGGTGCCTTCATGCTCAATTATAATGATGTTAGATTTAGTATTGTTTGATAGTTTGTTGTTTAATGTATTCTCTAATACCTAAGTGTTAGGTGTATCCTGCAAACTAAGTTGTATGATATGAGGCTGGCGTTGAATCTAGTATTGGACTTGGTCGCAGGGGAAACATGGAGGCTAGATAGTGTGTTCACAACAGATGGAATAGAGAAATATGTGCAACTTCCTTATGACCAACTTTGTTAAAAATGATTGATGACGGGAAGAGTTGGCCATAGGAGGAGCGTATGACTACAACAAGTTAGCTGCCTGCATCTACAACAGGTAAGCTTTCGTTAATTCTCGATGTATTATGATACATGCTTGGTCGATATTGAGTTCTACATGGTGATTAATGATTATACTTTTGAGGTTGAGAAATTTTCTAGAAAGCCTTCACTGATTATAGATCTCTTTCTAGGAAGTACATCCCGGTTATTCATTCCCAACTATCATTGTAACATTTTTTACGAAAAACAAAAGGTAGATCATGGAAGCCTGTATGATATTCACCCTTACATCTTTACCTTCATTACTTGCATTTATTGAGTAGGAACCTCATGCTAGTACTTATATTTGTACACTATACAGGAAATGAGATATTGGCTCTGCATTACTTGGATTATACAGATGTGAACTTGTATTTATTGTCCTCTAAATGTTCTGTATGATGTAGAATGGGATTGAGATGATAATGCAGAGTTACTGCATTTAGAAAGTTCCATGGCTATGTTGTTTCTTTCTTCTATATATACCCATAGACATATATATATGTGTGTGTGAGATGAACATCATTAGTAGTTGTAATTATGTGACTAGGGGTCAAGGATAAAAGTAAGATCGATCGGTTAAGGTGCGTTTGTTTATCTCTATAATTGATTAAGTTCATTTTATAATGGTTAAGATTTTTATGCATAATGCTTAAGGTTTTGTTTAGATCTATGTTAAGGTTACTTTTTTTATGATTGATAGGTCACTTTAAATAGTTAAGGTTTTTATATCGGATGCTTAAGATTTCTTGGGCTCGTCTATCTTCCGTCTCCACTTGTATAGCTTAACATACATCTATTTGATCGAATTGTATTCATTCACAACCGTTAGATCATTTGTATAATTAACATTTCCAGTTGTACTTAATCTTGAACGTTGGATTAAATCTTGTATTGTACAACTTCACTTTTTGTAAAATTTAACATAAATTGATACATACAAATACATCCTTATATTTAAATTACAAAATCAAAAAAATTCAATATGTTGAATTAAAATAAATAAAGAAACTATTTAATATTCCTTTAGCCCATCGACTTCTTACAGCTAAATACATCAAATCATAAATCATTCATCCCCAATTTATACTTTTATTAGAACCCTAATTTAATTTTTCATCAATCAACAAAGAGATTAAGAGAAACGAAGGGAAAGCTTTGTGAGGCTATGACTACTTAGAGCTCGGTGGTGCTAACACACTTTTATATGGCATGGTAGATTTTAGTGGAAAGCTGCTTTGTTTACGGGATAATTAAATAATTAATTGGGAATGGGGTAATGACAAAGAAATTGTGTAATCAACTGTCAACATAACTCAACCAATTTTGTATTTGGAAGAAAATTTTATCAAGTTCCATGCAGACCTCCACGAGCTTTGCAACCGCCATGTCAAGGTTGCGATCTCAATCTTTGTTTTTTCCCACTTTCCTATGGAAGATTTTTGGTTATTCAATATCTATGGTAAGTGAATATTTATTTATTTTTTTCTTTTAACTTTTGGGAAGGTTATGTTTGATAGTGCTATATACGGGTATAAATTTAAAAAATTAGTGATCGTATAAAATACAACTTAACTTTACAAATTAAAGATTAAAGATTAAAGATATATAATAAGCAGAAAAACTTGCGTAAAATTATTCAATTGAGTCCAGATTTAAGGACCAATTTGAAAAATTTCAATAAATATTTTGCAAATATACAATTCATGTTGATTACAACTTCTTAAATCTACCGCATGTATTCCATCTTTTTCTCTTGTTTTCGTAATTTGAATTTATAAAAATATGCTTATCCAAAAATAATTTCGTCTTCAACGTAATAATCTCATCGATATTATCTACGATTTGACATCCATAATGAATATGTTTCGATAACTTTTTGTTTTTAAATAATAGTCGAAAATTACATACATTTATCAAATTCTCATTACGAAAATGATTTATTATATTTGCTTATCCAAAAATAATTCAGATTTAACTAAAATAATCTCTTTGTTTATGTACGATTTGACACTAAGAATGAATATGTTTCGATACTTTTTTATTTTTAATAAATACTCGAAAATTACACAATATATCAAACAAAAACACAAAATAAAAATAATATAAAACTTATAAAAAAATGCTACGATAACATGAATATGCTTCACGTGTGTAACACGTGACGCGATTCTAGTATATAATAAGCAGAAAAACTTGTGTAAATTATTCAATTTTGAACTATTTATTGTTCAATTGAGTACAGATTTAAGGACGAATTTGAAAATTCTCAATAAACAACTTGTAAATATACAATCCAGTTTACTTACAACTCTTCAAATCTACCGCATGTATTCCCTCTTTTCTCCTGTTTTCGTAATCTGAATTTATAAAAATATGCTTATCCAAAAATAATTCCGACTTCACCAAAATAATCTCTTCGTTAATATCTACGATTTGACATCCATAATGAATATGTTTCGATTAATTTTTATTTTTAAATAATAATCGAAAATTACATACGTTTATCAAATTCTTATTAAAAAAGAATGATTTATTATATCATATTACGCTTATCCAAAATAATTCAAATTTCGCTAAAATAATCTCTTTGTTAATTTGTACGATTTTACACTAAAAATGAATATGTTTATATAATTTGTTATTTTTAATAAATATCCGAAAATTACACAATTTATCAAACAAAAACACAAAATAAAAATAATATAAAACTTATAATAAAGTGCCACGATAACATGAATATGCTTCACGTGTATAACACGTGACGCGATTCTAGTCTTATAATAAAATAATTTTCATACAGTAGGGACTAGGGAAGGGGATGAATTCACCATAGAACTTTTCCAACCAGTGTGAAAGGAGGGAGAAGAACACACTGTTGATCCTAGTTCTTTTGAAAAATCAATGGTGGCTGAAAACTTCCCCGAACTTCTTGAGAAAGACCTTTCCATGTTCCAGGGAAAATATTCTCCAATAGAAGTTTTGTTTCCAGACTCACTGAAATTTCAATTTGGTGATCAAGTCAGAGATGTAACAGAGTATATAGTCCACTCACGCAAACTCCAGTCCATCCTTTGAATCCTCACACCTCCCTCATATATTACTCAGCTTCGATTCGACATTTTCAGACCATAACTTCTCCACCAAAACGTTCATTGTTACCAATATTATCTCTCTTTCTGCAATCCCAGTTCTCATTAAGGTACAACTATGTTTTCCTGACATAGTTTCTTCCATTAATTTTCATTCACTATTCGGTACTCGTTTGTGTTAGATACTTTGGGGCTATGCAACTCTGTTTGTTCTCTGTTTGTGATATATGATCAGTGTGTAGTTGTGCGATTGTTCACAGCGAAGATAGCCTGACGAATTAGGCCCTTGGTTTTGTTCATTTAGTTGTTGGTTACTACATGATGTATCATGTTTTCTCAGGGTGTTTTATTTTCATGCTTCCCTGATTAGGACTTGAGAAGGCCTAGTTGCTATTGGTAAAAGTTTATGTTATATTTTACTGTAACCTGTTAAAGTTTCATATACTGATTCTGAGAGTTGTTTTTTCTACCTTTTCAGGATATCTTGTTGGTTGTGAACATGGCGGATCATTCATCTATGTTCCGAAAGATACGGAATGAGTCGTATCTTTCTACTCGTATATCGCCTCATGTTCACTCAAGAAATACTGATCTTTACAGTTTAAGAAGTGCTTATGTTAATGGAGGACTGCAAAGGCCTTTCATTATACCGTCTCCTGTGGAGAAGGAGAAAGGCTTTGCCACCTTCATGGTGGACTTCCTCATGGGAGGTGTTTCTGGTGCAGTATCCAAGACTATTGCTGCTCCGATCGAGAGAGTGAAACTCATGGTTCAGAATCAGGATGAGATGATCAAATCAGGTCGTTTGTCTGAACCGTACAAGGGACTTACCGACTGCTTTGCAAGAACTATCAAGGATGAAGGTGTTCTTTCTCTCTGGAGAAGTAATACCGTGAACGTTATCAGATACTTCCCTACTCAGGCCCTCAACTTTGCCTTTAAAGATTACTTCAAGAGAATATTCGACATAAAGAAGGACAACGGATACTGGAAATGGTTTGCTGGAAACTTGGCATATGGTGGTGCTGCTGGTGCCTCATCATCCTTGTTTGTATATTCGCTTGATTATGCCCGAACAAGGCTGGCAAATGATGCTAAGGCTGCAAAAACAGGAGGCGGAAGGCAGTTCAATGGCTTGTTTGATGTTTACAGGAAAACAATCAAGTCTGATGGTATTGTTGGACTTTACCGCGGCTTCAACATTTCTTGCGTTGGTATTGTAGTATACCGTGGACTTTATTTTGGAATGTACGATTCGTTCAAACCAGTTGTTCTAACTGGTTCTTTGCAGGTCAGTATTCTTGAAAGATCCTTAATTTATGATCATGAACTGCCTTAAGTTCAGTCTGTTAGCAGAACAATTTACACTGACTCCTCATGTATGTCTTGGAACCTACAGGATAGTTTCCTGGCCAGTTTCTTGCTGGGATGGGGTGTGACAATTGGAGCTGGCTTGACCGCATATCCAATTGATACAGTTCGTAGAAGGATGATGATGACTTCAGGAGAGGCAGTGAAGTACAAAAGCTCACTGGACGCATTCAGTCAGATTGTGAAGAAAGAAGGAGCAAAGTCGCTATTCAAGGGTGCTGGAGCAAACATTCTAAGAGCTGTAGCAGGAGCTGGTGTGCTATCAGGTTACGACAAGCTGCAGGTCCTTGCATTTGGCAAGAAATATGGATCGGGCGGGGGTGCTTAATATTTCGTACTACTGCTGAAATGGGTGATGATGACGATAATTGGAACGTTTATTCGAAAATTTTAAATATATCATAGTATAGGTATGTATGAGCTTCTGGTATATCAGAAGACTGAGTTAGGAGGATAGATAGGACAGAATAATGTCATTGTTATGTATTCATTGATAGAAGTTTTCAAATTTGTTGGGTTGGATTGGATTGGATCGGATCGCATTTCTTGATGCCAGTCACATTGATGTACTTTATATTTTGGTTTTGAATATAGATTAAAACAAATGAACAGTCTTTGTTCAAAATGTTAAGCGTGATTGTCCCAGCAGAGTTAGATCTTTTGATTTTAGAGTGTGTTTGTAAACGTCCACTGTTTCAATGAAGAGAAAAATGCAATCAGTGACCTTCTGAGATTTTTCTTGCAATAAAAAATTGAAATGTTTCGGAACTTATGGTCAACTGAACCATGATCCGGTCGAATTAACAATAATTAATCCAAGGTCCAGTGCAATTAGTTGGTCAACCGGACATAGAGTGCAGCATCACATCTTAAAGCAGAAAGAGGGGGAAAATATCATTTAACTGTGATATGAAAAAAGAAAAAGCAGTTGATACTAGATGGTGGAAATACTGTTAAAACACTACACCTATAGTCAAAAGGGCATAGCCTCAATTGATGGCAGAAAAACAAACAAGAGGATCGTTGATCAATTGCCATACTATATGGCAATATTTGGCATAAAAATTCGGTGGTTTAACCAAAGAGAATTACATGCATAATGTTAAAGAATTACAGACAAATTTATGTTAAGTTTTAGAGTTATCGAGACTTATTAACCCATCAATTATAATTGAAGTTCTGAAAATAGAAAAAAGAGGGGCTTAATTACTAATTCAGTGCCAAAGCTAACCATCACTGTACCGTTGAGTTGAGGGTTCAACTTAGCTCCCTAACTCAATGTCAAACTGTCTTTTTTAAAATCAGTATGTTTTTTCACTTAAAATATTGTAATGACTAGCACTTGGAAAAATACTATACAAGCAGTATGTTTTCACACTTAAAATATTGTAATGGCCTAATGGGTAGCACTTGAAAAATATACTATACATGAAAAAATTTATCATGAAAACTAGCAATTTTATTAGTAGACATTTTTGTCTGTTTAATAGTATCACATTTAGAACTTTGATTGATAATGTAAAAGTTCATTATGATCAAAAAAATTAAAAAATAGGCAAACTAAAATTATGACAATTATGACAATTAAATTTAGCAGATTGAAGATGAACACTCTCACTTTTAACAAGAAACGGCCTGAGTGGTCAAGGTTTTGCTAACGGAGTTTGGTGTGTTAGCTAACAGATGAATAGTGAACAGAGTGTTAGTAGAGAGTTGAGAAAAAT
>JAYMSL010001855.1:0-15770 GCA_036897195.1 Plantago coronopus
AACTAAAAATAATTTTCCATGGTATATTCAAAGCACAAGCTTTTTTATTCTCAAAATGGGTCTTCTCAAATAGAAAATGCAGGTGAAAACTCAATAGAAGTCAGGACAAAGCATTTTATTATTGAGACAACCAAGATTGCGTCAGGCAGACTGGTAAAGTTTAGAAGTTTGAAGGTTAAACCGATTTGCAAGGACTCTAAGATCAAGATTCAAGGTCTTTGAACCTCAGTGAGTGGTGCTCCCAATCCATTGTAATGATTCATGAATTCACTTCCAGATATGAAGATATAGCAATAAAACTTGGTTAGAGTAAACAGAAAATGGGACAGAATAGTTTACCTTGATGCACATTCAAAACACGCCACACAATGTCCGCAAGGAATGAAGAAACAATCTCTAGGATCATTAAAGCAAATTGCACAAGCACGCCGACTACTGTTTTTAGATTCACCGTCTCCTACATCACCATCATGAGCATCTAGCTCCCCTCCATCCTCTGCGTCAGATCCATAAGAGGAACCACAACTACTGTGATCTTCATCTTTCGAGGGAAGCAAAGGATTCCTGTCAGATGTCCCAACTCCAGTTTGATCTCGTCCTGTGTCTTGATCAGTGTGTCGAAAACGCTTCACTAACATACTAATGACAATCACAAGAACAGTCATTCCGCCTGTAAATAAGCAGCAAACAGTATTCAATCAAATAATTAACATATGCAATAGTTGATTGTATGATGCATCTTCTAGGAATTCTTGTAACAAACCTACGCCAACCGCATATGTCATCCACCGAGGTTCATAGGAAATTTTAACATTACAATCAACACCTGGAACACCCTACAAACCAAGGAAATTTCCATTATTTCTGGCTGACGATATGCGAAGTACTAAAAGTAACAGCTCAAATGATTAAACTACACACTGCCATCACTTTCTTGCTTTTGGTTATGTTAAAAAAAACTAATGTTTGCAGATGCTGCGGCAGCAACTTGGCTACTTCTAAACTAAGAACTCTTATAGTAGAATAAGAAGAGGACCAATCAGAGTGAGACTTCTTTGTTTTGTGAAAAGGGTTAGCATCATTTCATTCTAGGTTACAAGCAAATTATTCAATGAAGAAAGGAAGACCACATATTCTATAGTGGCATAACCCGTGAAATAGTTTCCATAGGAGTATTAAACAATGGACTCACTTGCTTCCGGCCAGGAGTGGTAAGAACAGCAGCATTTTTATCAAGGAGAGAAAGTTTGAAACTACATTCTCCTTGCCCAGGTATACACTTGTAATACGGCACAGTTGTATTAAAAAGCAAAGCCCTTATAGTAGCATTCAGCTCCACCTGTTTGGTAAAACAAATATCAGGAAGCTAACAAGCTTTCAGAAGATACAACATAGTAAATAAGGTCTTTTTTCTTTTAATAAATAGGTTGATTCCACAATTGATTCAAAATGGAGTAATATTTTCCTACTATTACATTTTCATAGGGCTTGTTATAGAAAAGGGCTCCAGCAACTACTGAGAGCTCCAAAAAACGTCACACTACTTAGGAGAATCAATTGGAGTATATAATACAATAATACATACCTGGACAGGGTTGAAGTTCAAATTACCCACTCCAACGTAGTATGTAGAAGATGACTGCACATTCATTTTAACTGTGCCATTTCCTGTGGATGAAAATTTAATAAGGGTGTAACAAGAAATTTAAGTTAAATGGTCCTACTCTTGTTAACTCACCATGAATGATTTTCCATAATAAAGTTGAATTCGGATATGATGGATCCTCAAGCCACTTAGTAAACTCTTCCTTCCCTGCCAGTACATAGGAAAAGGGATTAGCTACACGACAAGATAATACACACTGGGTAAGGGGGGCATGGCTTTAGCATATCTTCAGAGTCTGGCTATGGTGACTAAAATAATATTCAAACTATTGGTGTTATTTCTTCTCTTTAGGGATAAATTGATCCTCTCCAGATAAAATTAGACCAAAACCCATCAAGCGGGAACATTCCCGTGGTGATCATGATGCCCAAGAGAAAAAGGAGAGGGAGAGAGGAGCTGCCCCAGTTTCAAACTGTGAAATTGAAAATTTGAGCTCCATAGATACAGCTCAGAATGAAACTAGATCATGTAAGTTAACATTTCCAAAGCTTAATATGAGTGAACTTCCAGCAAGTATGATGAAGGAATACAGTTTGTTTTTCTTGTCTTTATTAGTAGCCAATGCAGTTTGTTCCAAGTTTGTAACACATTGGATATGCGACCAATAGGGCAGTAGTTAAATTAAATAATTAATGATCGATAAGCTCTGGGGTTTTCCTATATATTGCACCACAATATTTCAGCGCATACCCTAATGAATCCAGTTTTTACTACTGTTTGGAATTCATACAACAACCAAATTCCATGCCCTTCCCAAAATGAATCTTGATAGAGCTAGTAAACAGTACAAGAACTAGGGAATAGGGAGGATGAACTTAGAGAACTCTATCTGTTGCTTCTTGTAATAGCCACCAGAATTGATGGCAGGCATTTAGTTTTACAAAGTGATAGTATACTGATATAAACGTGCATCTGAGAAACCGAAATTTACCTTGCCCAATTACAAGAACTAGGGAGGATGAACTTAGAGAGCTCACACTGTATGACAGGGATATTTGAGATCCTTTATTCAGATAGTATATCCATTCCTGTCATATAAGATTAGAAACACAGTGAATGCAGGTTAATGGCCAGGTAATTTACCCGAGCAAATAGACTGACAAGTTAATCTCGTATAACTGGAACGTAGACCAGGGGGACACTGGGATTTAAAATCACCTGCGGCTCATAACACTTTCTTTTTTTGTGCTTTGGAGTTCTTTTTTAATAATGAGACATTCCATTTGTTGGGCACATTTACGGGTCGATCATTGTGCAATAGGGTTCATTTGGGAAAAGTTTGCAAGGAAATACATACTAAGTCGGGGATCCAGTCCCCAGGGAAGCTTTTCCCCTCACATAGTGACTTACCTTATGTGTCGTGACTGGAAGATTGACTTTGTGAGTTTCAGACCACGTAACATCCACATTGAGAGGTGGGTTTTCGTGAAATCCATAGAGCATCGAACCTTGTGCTGGTTGAAGTTCCAAGACCTGTACAGATTAAATTGGAACGAAAAGTTTAGAGCAACACTACTCTATAGATAATAATACAAGATAAAAACAGCAAACAAAACTAAATGCGCTTCCAATGTCATATTACCTTTACAGAGCCCACAAATAAACGGTTGGGCTTAATCAGTAATGACGAATTAGGTCCCAGCTGCAAATTATCAGGCGCGTACACCCCAAATACCAGAGTCATTGCTGCTGAATTTAAAACAAGGACAAAGTTATCGACTATTAAACCAGATATCTTAACTCCAAAACTGCTGCTATAAACGAGGTAAGCTATCCATAATACGAATGCCATATATAAAAAATATATCTACTGTCAGGTAATGGATCAGTCAGTTATTAATTTGAACTTTACAAAAATCCGACACATTAAAGGGCGAAACACGACAAATCCTCAAGTCCAAATCATAGTTGGACCTACATACAATAACGAACAGCACATTCTAAGAGCTCGGAGACTCCATTTAAAGTTCTAATTCACTTGGCTTATTAGAGCAAATCCCTAGTTGGGCTAGTAAGAAAATCAGAACACTAACAATACCCAACAAATATTTTGCCGCTTCAAAAAAAAAAAAACCAACAAATCCAATCATAACATAATTTTCCCAATAGTTTCTAGTTCACATGTTCATAGTAATACCCTGAATAGCTACAACACCGTAAAAGAACTGAAAAATGATCATATAACTAGATAAAGCTTTACCAAAATCCAAATCCTCATGACCAAAGTAAACATGGACCTAATTCTGAGTAACAAAATGCAAATTCCAAAAGCTCATAAACTCCAGTTATAGCTCAAATTTCTATTTTCGGCTTCGCACATATTTCCCAGAGTTATGACAATGGAAAGAACCAAATCATCAAAATCCACAAGATCCTCAAGCCCGTACGCAATTACAACCTGACTTCCATTTTCCCCAAGTGACAAACGAGCAATCGTATCAATACTATAGCTACTTCCTGAGCAACAAAATGCAAATTCGGAAAGCTCATAAACTCCCTTTGTAGCTCAAATTTCTATATTTTCACATATTCCCAAGTTATGCAATAGAGAAACAAAATGACAAAATCCAACTTCGTAAGCAATTACAACGTGATTTCCACATTCCCCAATGCTTCCACATATTCATCACATACTAATCCAATTAACTACAAAATCAACAGCTGAAATAACAAAACATTACCGAAAATCCAAAACACAACCAGCACAATAACGCAAGAGGAGCCATCCTCTCCCTCCGCCGCAGCTGACGAACCAAGGCCGTGCCTGTGCGGCATCATAAACGGCCGCCTGTCATCGTCCGGATAGTAGCGTGAGTGATCGGGGACCGGGAACCGATGCGTTGACGAAGAGGAATGAGAAGGAAAGGGCTGCGGCGCCGATTCGTTGACGTCCGTCCACGGCGTCGACGATCCCGAAGCGAATCCTCCTCCATTGGACGACCCTTGTTCCATTCTGCAAGTACCAGAGAGGTTGAAAATTGAAGGGAAACGGATGTTTTGTTGTTTAGTTAATTAATTCTGATTAATGGTTAAGGAAGATCCAATTGGGGTTCTGTTTAGTGTAATTGGCGGTGTTTACTTGGGTATTTATATTATTGCCCGCGTGATTCTGACTTCCTGACCTGAAAACGGGCTGGAGATGAGGACATGAATATAACGGTGGGTGTTTCGTGGGCTGCTTGGTTGTTTGCACGCGGGTTTGGACTTTGGACCGGCGGGTGGGAGTAGGCCCGGGCTGGCCCGTCTTTCCTTTTCTATTCGTCGAGTGTGTTATTAATTCGATTACGGTTATGATTGTTATGCTGGATTATTGTACGATTATGATAACATTGAGATGGACGATTTTCGTTATTCAAGTATCGTAAATAGCTTTTATGAGTCTAGTACAATGGATAATGAAGTTAGTTGGATAATCAATATAGTTATTGGAAAATATTGGATGGGATAATAATCGTGTGTGTTACCCGATCGCCAACCCTAGTTGTTTTATTAACCAGTCTCGTCTGAATTCACGTGAATTTATCAGGATACGCTACTCTGGTTACATGGCATTTTGATCGGTGATACGAGAGATGTTATACATTTTGAAACATGTAATGCTGGCTTGATGAGAGCGGAAAAACTTGTTCGTTATGGAAGTAGTTAATGTATCACGCCAAATTTCGTGATTAGTTACCTGTTTCCGGAAAGGAAGTTGTAGAGACGTATGTCATAAGTATCAAGAGTATGCTGCTTTTGATGGATGCATGTGGAAAGCGGAATTGATGCGTAAACGATAAGATGTACTACCTGAACTTTGGACACGAATATTATCGTGAAATATACGATAAATTATGATTTCTATCAATAAACATGACATTACGATATGAGTTCAAGCTCAACATCTAATATTATTAGATAAATAGAAATACATGATAGTTGGCGGTCCAAAATTTGTATTTCCTCTGACTTACCCTTTACATAACTATTACCCTAAGTGTCTCCCCCCCCCCCCTTTTTTCACCATTCATGCATTTTAAGATCTTAAAAAAATTGACTGTGATTAATGTCAATAAACATTACGTACATTACAATAGGAGTAGTTAGGCTCAACATCTATACGATAAATTGTAATATTATAAAGATAAAAGAGATACATGATAATTAACGGGTCAAAATCGGCAATTTCCTTTTTTTTTCCCTTTCAATAACTCCCACCCTAGGTGTCATTTACTCATTCCCCGTTCTTTCACCATCCAATATATTCTCTAAAAAAAACTCGATTTTCTCTCATTCCAAACAATAGTACGTATCACTATAAAATATTGTTTACATAGCAAACTATACGTTTATAAATTTTGCACATAAAGTCCACAGGCCCATTTTTCACCCACAATACAATCAGTATCCTTTTTTTTGGTTTTATCTTATTTATGAATAAAGTAACTATGTCATTTGCTTCATTTTTTAAAAGTTGGATAATTAATAATAAATAAATGACTAGTTTTCAACGTGTATACAAGTTTAAACTTTTCAATGATATGAGATTATATGATTATATCAAAGGAGCCAGCTCTCACCCTGACATGGATTTTGCATTACCACATTTTTTTTCCTCACTTGAATTGTCTTTTTATAAGGTAACTTTGAAGAGACCAATTATTTATGATTTTTTTAAAAAAGATCACCTAATGACATCATAATATGCGATGTTATCAATACAATGTCCAATGTTACTAAATGTTATGATATATTAGTAATATTAGACATTGTATTGATAACATCGCATATTATGATGTCATTAAGTGGTCCGTGGTCTTTTTGAAAAGCCTACAAATAAGTGGTCTCTCCCAAGTTTTTGTAATCTAGAAAATCGAACTTTAGATAAAATGAAATTGTATCAAGTATGTTACGTGTACTTACTTAGCATACCATTTCACCATAGAATAACCTATATCTTCGAACATCATTTGTATTATATTAATTTTATTTTCTCATTGAGCCCATTGGCTGCAATCATCCCGCAAATGGTAGGGGTCGGGATGGCACATGTATATCGAATATCGATGAATGCGCCATGCATGTCATGCATGTCATGCCATATATAATGGTATGCCAATGTATGTGAAATAAGACGTATTAATAGGTGCTCAATTGCTCATTCATGTGAATATGTGATACTACATGATACGCGTGGGATGTGTTACTTGTGTACTACGGAGTAGACGTTACATGTGCACAAATTACACCATCATCAGCAACTCAGCATGAGTGTACGGTGTACCCGGTCATGCGTGAAAGGTGTGGCTTGGTGTGAAATAAAATGTGAGTTGCAAGGATGATGAAGTTATTTAGATGGATCAATTTGTGCATTCTTCTTCTGTTTCATGTAGCAGAGAATGCGTGATTAGATGCAATAAGAACACTTTTTTAAAACGATGAAATAACAAATCTACACCTATTCCTACATCATCTTAGAACTTCAAATTCATTAAGACCGACCTTATAACTCCATATATTTGAACCACCCTATGTCTCCGTCCGCGGAGTTTGAACTTCCACCATATATCCAAACATAAATCTGATTTCACCAAAATAATCTCTTCGTTAATATCTACGATTTGACACCAGTAATGGATATGTTTCGACAATATTTTATTTCTAAAGAATAATCGAAACTTACGCAACTTTATAAAAATAAATAAAAACTTATTTTATTAGATCATAAATTATATTTAGTTTTAAAATAAAAACACAAAATAAAGAAAAATATAAAATATCATAAAAAAATGCCACAATAACATGCGCAGCGTGTCCAAAATCCTAGTTAAAAATATGTTGTCAACTTAATGCATAAATTTGGTAAGAGAGGTAACAAAATCGAAGTAAAATGTTAATACGTACAATACTAATCATTTTTTAAGAGATCAAATTGAAGAGAAAATGAACATAAGTGGATTGTTAAAAACCAAAATAGAACATATGAAATGCTAGTAATCAAATTCTATCTTAATCGAAGGGATAAATAAATAATGGGTTTCGTGTATGAATATATATTAATAAGTAAAAAAGGGGATTTATGTTCTGTTTAACTTAAATTCATTCAGTTATGTTTAATTTAAACTAATTCAGTTCAGTTTAGGTGTACGTAGTATAAATTTATACTTAACTTCGGTTCAGTTCAATTTAGAGATTTTTAGAAATTTTCAGGTGAATTGAACAGAGCGTTATAATAAAGTTAAATAAGATTAGTCGTTTAGACAAAGATTACTGTATTGACCATGGAATCGAAGAAGAATGAGAATTAATTCAAATAAAGAAAAGTGAATAAACATTGTAATGTGTGATCAAGAGGTTTTAAAAAATTAAAAAAAAAAAAAAAAACCGCACCAGTTAACCAAGTGCACATTTTGACTTATATTCGGCAAACAATCTAATTTCATCTCAGTTTCATTTTCTTAAGTGGTTGAGCACTAATTTTTAAAAAATGTGAGGTATAAATAGAATGGAGAAAGTATGTGTATGCGGAACTCCCAAAATTCAACACTGATCCGATTCGCCACAGATCGGATTTTAGATCAACATTTTCCTTAGATTTTGGATCGGATTGGAAAATCTACGGAATCGGATTAATTCGATTCGATCTAGATCTTTTTTATAATCTTTTATGCTAGCCTGTCATACATAAGTCCAAATAGAAGACCACCTTACTGTAACCCAAAGTAGTCACACCTCCTTCTCCTTCCCTCACCACTCACCAGTAATCACATCTAACTTACCTCTTACAAACATGATTCTGTTCAGTTCACAATTATTCAGACAACTGATGAGTCGAATATAGACAATCAATGAATAGAACATTATTATAGGAGCCTAATTTTAATTTTTCGAATGAGACCTCCCTATTATAGGACCGGACCTCCCTACATCCCACATTTAATACTCATCTCTAAACATAATTAAATAAAAAAACGCGCAAGACTTTAAAGTTTAAACTACAGTTATCGTCTTACGGGCTTTTGACCAGCTTAAGCGAGATCATTAAACTTCATCCCCGTTTTGCCACACAGTTTCATACCAAACCGTTATCTTCTCCATGCATTGCATTTACTTACCATCTGAACCACTCAGTTGCTTCCACGTGTACATCTCTGCAACTGCGGCTACACCGAATAACTACCCGTCCCCATTTGGATCTAGCTTCGAGAATTGAAAAGTCGGTTGAGTGATAATTCACGAGTTAATTTCCCCTTTTATCTTTCCTCTTTACTACGGTTAAATTAATTAATCATGGCATTGCGATGCACATTACCTCCTCCTCCAGCTGCACAATTGATCCCTCATTGTTCTGTGTTCACGGAACCATCCCGTTACGAGTAGTAATGATGTTGATTGCACCAGCTCTCCACTCCGTTCTCCGGCGATCGGCGGTGGCGGTGGCGGTGCTCGTCACGGCAACGGTGACGCTGGTGTCGGTCTTCTCTCTGTTCAGAGTTGTTCACTCTCCAATTCCACCGACCGCTGATGATTTGCATTTGCTCGATAAAGCTTCTGTTTCTTCGGTTAGTTTCATTTTATCTAATATTAGCTTGTTGTTAGTGTTAATTTGAAGTTTGAGCTATAGATGCTTTTGAATAGCAGAATAGGAAATGTGCAAGTCGTTTGTTATAGCCTTTTGTCACTGTTAAAATGAAGTTTGAGCTAGATCAAGGCATTTGCATAAGAAATGTGTAAGTTGTTTGTTATAGGCTTATAGCTTTAGTCACATACTCACATTATGTGTAAAATGTTTCGTAATTCGCTAATGGCTCTTCTGGATGGTGGCTTGATAGTCAGCTTGGAGTATTACTTTGAATAGGAAATGGTGAATTTGTTTGTGTATTGTTGTATTCATTGATAATATGAGCTGGATAAACTAGTATTTCATCGTTTAATCGTTGGATAGTTGTTGTAGGACAGAGAGGAGTATAGGCTTGAAGTAGTTTTGGAGGATGCATGTATGGAAGATAAGACAGTGATATTGACAACTCTCAATGAAGCATGGGCTGCTACGGATTCAATTATTGATTTGTTTCTCGAGAGTTTTAGAATTGGAGAGCGTACTCGCCCTTTACTCGATCATTTGGTCATAGTTTGCTTAGATCAGAAAGCCTTTTCTCGTTGTGTAGTTGTACATGCGCATTGTGTTGCACTTGTGTCTGAGGGGCTCGACTTTTCAAGGGAGGCTTATTTTATGACACCGGACTACCTGAAGATGATGTGGAGAAGGATTGATTTCCTGCGTTCTGTCCTTGAAATGGGATATAACTTTGTATTCACGGTACATTCTTGTCTCTCTATATTGTAATGACTATATGTTCATGACTTCATATATTGGATTTTTAGCATTACTTTTGCTTGTCTATTAAGAACTCACAGTAGCTTGCTAACCATCCTAAAACGAACAATGTCAAATATGTGAAGGTAGGTGCTTGGCACTGATATTGAGTTTGCAGTTTAGAACTCTAAGATTTATAGGGATATATTAGGACCCAAGAATATTGTTAAATGAGTTTTCTAGTAATAACAGCCCATGTATTCCAGCTGCATAAGAAGGAAGTTCTGCTGGTTAAGATAGATATGTCACTACTCTTATTTTTATAAGGTACATGCTTTATCTTTAAGCTAGAGCTTTCACTTAAGCACTTAAACCAAAGAAACCACAGTTTGCACCTTGAAAGAAGCTTTCTACTGTAGTCTTGGTCTATCTATTTGTATGTAGTATACTACTAACCGTAGTTTCCTCTTCTTCTTTTTTTCCGAGTTTATGCTGTAAGCTTCATACTGGATGAAGCATATAAAGATACCATTGGTGTATGATAGTACTATCTTTATTGTTGATTTCTCGATTAGATCAATTGCCTTCATATAATCACATATATGATATACTTTACTCTGCATATTTGTAAATAATGGCGTTCTATTTGTAGGATGCGGATGTTATGTGGTTCAGAGATCCATTTCCACACTTTGACCATGACGCTGACTTTCAGATAGCATGCGATCATTTTTCTGGCATACCCGATGATGTAGGAAATTATCCTAATGGAGGATTCAACTTCGTAAGGTCTAATAACCGGTCTATTGACTTCTACAAGTTCTGGTACTCCTCACGTGAAACATACCCAGGTCTACATGATCAAGACGTTCTTAACAAAATCAAGAATGATTCCTTCATCATGGAAATCGGGCTAAATATGAGATTCTTGGATACTGCATACTTTGGCGGGTTTTGTGAACCCAGTGAAAATCTCAATCTTGTATGCACTATGCATGCAAACTGTTGCTTCGGGCTCAGTAGTAAACTTCATGACCTCAGAATCTTGCTTGAAGACTGGAAAAGGTTTCTGTCGCTGCCACCAATTTTGAAATCATCCTTGCCAACTTGGCGGGTTCCTCAGAATTGCAGGTATGATTTATACAACCTACAAGAAATTTCAAAGCCACTCATGATTTCATGCAATGGATACTAATAAACACTTTCCATTCAACTGTATGTTTTCAGTCTTGATGCTTTGCTTCGGGATACACAAGCTTCCAACTCCTCAATTACAGACGATGACTATTGATGGAGTATTTTGATCCTCACTGGCAACAACACTTTTTAGTTGTAGATAGTTGGTTACTACATCAGTTGGAGGCTTCTGCTGTCCCTACTTTCCAAAGAACATAACATTGGCGGCAATCATCTCAAGACAATCAACAAGGAACCTGATAGTGAGGGTACATTGCAACATACTAGCCATAGTTAAACCCCAGTTTTCCAAGGCAGCAAAATGGCTGTATTTAAGTTAACTATTTATGTCCAGGGCTCGGTAAATTTGGGGTAGAAGAGTCAGTTAGTTACTAGATAAAGCACCTGCAGTTGTTTGTACAGATAGTATAGGGATTGTAGCTCAGGAGATTAAACTGAATATAGGATACTGAGAAATGTTCCAAAGCTGGACTCGAAATACTCTGGGCCTCTGGCGATGTGCACGATAATCTCTACTCGACTCTTAAGATAGTTAATACTGCCAACACAGTACAGTAAAGTAAGCAGTAAAATCATTGTTTGCTTAAGCTGAATTGCAATGCAATCTTGGTTTAACACGGGATATACAAATTTGTCCTGGTCAATAGATGGTGCAGACGTTTCATGTTTGTAACTTGAGGTCTATCAATTGCGAAGGCATAATATTAATGGCTATATTCGGCCAAAAGGCCCAAAACCATCTTAGGCGCACGGAGCGCCCAAGGTTTGATGCTTTTTGGCACAATTTGGCTAGCCTGGTGTGCGTTGGTGACAGGTTGTTCTTGTTTATTGTGGCCTACTGGCCTTTTTTACTTTTGTTTACTTATTGGAAGCAGCTAGTATGAATTTCCCAAAGCACCCCAATATTAATCTAATTAATTTAATTGTATCATGAGAAGAAAAATCATTTCTTGTTTATATGTTACTGTATAATTTTGATTAGAAAACAGCACTTGATTCTAATGTTGAAATCTACTCATGGTGAGCTACATGCACATACCAAACAACATCAAATTTGCAATCATGTCTTTGTTGTAAATTGAAGAAACTAGAAAGAATTGAGAAAAACTTGCACCATTAAAAAGTACCCAAATCAAACCTCAGGTTGGTTGTACTCCCTCCGTCCAGTCAAATGTTTCTCGTTTAGTTTTGTTGACTTTTTTTGAGTCGTAAATTAATTATGTTGGTTAAAAAATGTAGAAAAATTACATTTAAAATGTATAGTTATGGTAATATTTTACTATAATTTTTTTTAAAAATTGTTCAATAAGAGTTTAGAGTAACTTGCGATCGAAAAGCGTGTATCAAAACAAAATGAGAAGCTTATTCGTGGACGGAGGGAGTACATGTTATTTTTGGACGACTCTATAGTTGTCCCACAAACCAACACATGTCATTATGACTTAAAAAGTCCAGACTAACACGTGTATTTTTCCCGTGTTGTTACTCGTATGCAAATTCGGAAACCCCAGATTATTATAGTTGAATTAACGTAACGAAAGATGCATGTTTTTAATATATTTAAACTCTTTGAATTTTATCGATTCGCGTTTTTTAATATTATTTTTTCCAAAAGGCAAAGATTATGGTTAGAGTAAGGATACGATGGTCATTTCCTATCTCATGTTATACAACTCAACCAAAATCCAATCCATTCCCACACGCATTTCACCGTCACCGGAGAGCAAACCCGGCTAGCGCCTTCTGTCTCTCCCTGGCCCAAATAAAAAACCGAAAAATTTGAAAACAGAAAAAACAACCACCATTATCGCCATTCATCCTTCTTCAACAAACCAGTTGCCAACAGATCGGCATTCTCCCATTGCTCAGAAATGGGGGATTTCAATCTAGCTCTGGTACTCGTAGCAATAATCGTTTGCATTCTCGTCTTCATCTTCAACATCTACCTCCTCGTCAACTACCAGCACCCCGATGACAAGAACCAAGCCTATTTCCCCAAATTCGTCGTCGTTTTTGGCCTCTCACTCGCCGCCATTTCCATTCTCATGCTCCCTGCCGATGTGGCAAACCGGCAGGCTTGTCGCCACGCCATTTACAACGGCGCGTGTAACCTCACGCTGCCTATGAAGGATCTGTGGCTCGCGGTTTACCTTGTGGACGCGATTTTGGTCTTCTTTGTAATTCCGTTTGCTATGTTTTATTACGAAGGCGATCAGGACAAGTAGGATTTCTGTGCTGTTTAGCTTTTGTCTAGCTGCATTTGTGATAATGTGATGTGTTTGTGTTGAATAGGGTGTGTTTTTTGGTTGCAGGAGTGTGGGGAAGAGGATGAAGAGTGCGTTGATCTGGGTGGTGGTTACTGCTGTTGTTTGTGCTCTTGTTCTCGGGATTATGTATGGTGAGTATGAGCAATTTGTTTGCTGGTTATTGAGGTTTGAAGTGTTTGTGGCTGAACTCATTTATGCGTATTCTGAATTATGATCGTCAGCTGCGAATATTAGTTGGTTTGCTTGTGTTGTACATGGTCATTTATAGTTAACTTTGCGTGTGTATATAACAGTGTTGGTCAAGTACTTGTAGACAGCACCTGGTTTCCGATGCTTGCGATTTTTATGAGCTGTAGGTGTTGCTATTTTTGATCAGTTTAAACTGATAAAATGTGGTTCTATGTAGTCCCAGGTAGCTAGTGGCTTGTTTTAGATGCTAATTATTCAGTTTTTTTTTTTTTTTAAAAATCAACTTTTGCTTCCTAAATTCCGATATAGAGAATTAATGTGACATTCGTTAATATCAGCTGCAAATAATGTATTACTGTATCAGTTACTTTGATTGTTTTTGTACTTCTGTTTATTTTGTCACTCACAAGTAGCATAATAATGGTGTCGGCTGTGGACATACTTACCTGGTCGTGAGTTTGTGATTCAACGAGTTGTACATGATGCATTATTTGATCAGTTTGAACTGAAACATGTGGTGCTATGTAGTTCTATAAAGTGAGTGGCCTAAAATTTTGTAATAAATCTGCAATAGGCAACTGACGTGAAAATCGAATATGTAATCCTGAAAAAATTGATAGTAATCGTTATCGTGGCTAGTTGCTAATAGCCTAATACCACCATGTAATTTTTTTGGAGTTTTCTACCATTTATGTGTGATCTCCACCTCTCTTATGGGTTTCGCTTGGGCCAACCAGTTTTGCAAAATCTGAACATATATGGCTAGTCCCTACTACTCCCTCCCTCCCACAAAACATTACCCATTAGGGTTAGCGTGTAGTTTAAGTGAATACATTAAAGTAATCGAGTAAATGAAATAGTAAGTGGGGTAGGTTTTTTTGGTGATGTGTGATAAAAAAGTAATGTTGATATTAAAATAATGTTTTAGTGTGTTGGGTAGCTTCCTTATTTGGTAATGGGTGAAGTTTTAAGGGAGTATGCTGTTTTCTTTTCCCTTCACTCACTCTCTTGCTAAGTGACTAATAGGTACTTGAACCAATTTAAGCTTGTGAAGCAGTTTATAAACTATAATAGCACAAATGTTGAGCTCTTTTTCCCCCTTCCCTTAGGAGTTTTGGGGCGAGTGGACTTCACCGTGAGACATCTCTCTTCGTCCACCCAATCCTTCCCATCATCTTGGGATTTTAACAGTGGACATCAATGTGTTGGCACTGGAGCAAGACAGGTCAGCGATAAACTGGATGGTTTAAACTACCAGATTTCTGTTTCTTCATACTTACAAAATTACTATGTGTTGTCAGTGCTCTGCATACTCTGCCAGTGCTTCCTCTGAGAGTACATGGACCATGCGGACTACCTTCCCGGAATATGTTGTTGCTCTTGCTACAATAGTTGGATCTATACTTTTCACTGTATGTGTTCCTTGCTATACTAAGAGCTAATATCTATCTTTTCATTATAATGTGGGATATGTCCATTCTCGATATGTTGCTTTTAGTATTGGATCGCTCTAGATTTCTGTATGACTTCTTATGTCAAATCCTGTGCTTGAGCTTTTAAAATTGTTTAATGTCCAGATATTTGGTGGTGTTGGAATCGCCTGCCTTCCGCTCAGTCTTATATTTTCTTTTGTCCGACGTCCAAAAGCTGTGATAACACGTTCTCAGTACATCAAGGTAATCATATTTTTTCACCTCTGAATGTGTGCTTGAATGGAGATTGTTCTATCATTCTGGCTGTAGATGTACAACTTATAAGCGGGGCTTAGTTATTTGTCATGTAGGAAGCAACAGAATTGGGAAAGAAGGCAAAAGAATTGAAAAAAGCAGCTGATGTACTTCATCAGGAGGAAAGGGGTGGCAGTAAGGGAAGAAAATGGCGCAAAAATGTGAAGTCTGTGGAGAAGGTATGGCTTCTCTGTTAATTATACATCTTTATATTTGATTTCCTACTTTTACACTTCTTCATTTTGTGCTGCCACCTCGTTTGACATTATTCTCCCTTCCAGTGAATGAAGTATCTATTTTTTTTTCTTGATAGGATCTATTCTCTATCCAATAATTGTCCTTATGAATGAAACTACCATGCAGGAGCTGCTTCTTTTGGAAGAAGATGTAAAGGCTTTGGAAGAGATGTATCCGCAAGGAGAGAAGGT
>JAYMSL010001856.1:0-15769 GCA_036897195.1 Plantago coronopus
AAGACATCGACGAGTCAACTCCAAAATATTTTACAGTCAATAGATTTGTTTTTTATTTTAATTAGTAAATATTTGTATTAGTTTTAACAAAGTTGTTAAGAATTTGTAATTTGTTAAGATTTTAATATGAATTCTTTAAGTTTTTATAAGGGATAAGGTTTTATTAAGGATATATAGGATAAGGATTTAAAAGTGGTCTTTTTGTTGTCTTTCTATAGAGTGGTCTATACCAAGACCAACTCTTGTTTATATCATATAAAATTACTATTTTCGTAGTTAACGTTAATTTCATTCGTATTCAGTTTAGTTTAGGACCATTCAGTTCAGTTCAAGTTTACGTAATTGAGATAAGTTGACTACGTTCAGAAAACAATTGTTATAAGTTGGTTAATGGTAATCTTATTCGATCTTAATTTCATCCGTAATTTCAACAAGTGATCAACTTAATTAATCAACTTATGTTGATTAATCAACTTAATTAATCTTAATTTCATCCGTTATAAGTTTACGTTTGACACTATTGGTACGTTTAATCATCTTAATTGCAAACACACGTGTCAACTGTTTATCAACTTAATTAATCATCTCTTAATTTAATCCCTTAATTAATTATCCCTTAATTTGTTAATTTGCAGTTCACCTTTCTTCTTCTCTTCTTATGTCCATTTGCAATTCACCTCCCTCCCTCTCGCCTCCACCTCCGGCAACCAGCCGCAAACCACCACCGACCTCAACCTCCCCTCCACCACTGCTTCTTGTTCTCCAATACTCGTCTCCCTCCCTCCACATCTGCCCTCCACCACCACCGACCTCAACCGCCTGCCTTCATCTTCTCCAACTCCCCTCCTCCACCGTCCACCACCGACATGAACCTCCGCCCCACCACTGCCTCCAACTCGCCTCCCTCCCTCCTCCCCCCGCTCCGTCCATCTCCTTCCTCCACCACCGACCTCAACAACGAAAGGAGCTAGTCGAAGTAACAAGGTTTCCGCTGGAAAATTGCAAAACTCAACAAAAAATTCCGAACTTCGAGTATGCTGTAGAGGAGATGGAGGAGGACATACGCATGAAGTATGGGCCGGAGAAGATGACCGGAGCAAGTCGCCCGAAAATTCAAAGTCGCCAAATCGAAAAAGTAAACCGGCCATCTTGTAGATTGGAGAGTGTAGAATCTGAATATGTAGTTTGTGAGGCGGTGGCGGAGGTGGCCGGAATGTGAGGCGGTAGCTCTTGGAGGAGAGAGGGAGGAGAGAGGGGCTATAGAGAGAAACTCACTTTTTACAAATGAGTTAGGCTCTGTTCTTTTCAACTTAAGTTCAGATCCATTCAGATTTGGTTAGTTCAAATTTGTACTGCACTTCAGATTCATTAAGTTCAGTTCCGAAATCCTAAACTGAAAAGAACAGAGCATTAAGGGGTCAAGTTAGCTATTGGCCAAACACAAAAGGCAGCCCAAAACTCAGTTAAGGGCCTTAACTGAGAAATGAGCTGTTGGCCAAACAGTCCGTATGTAACTAAACACAATTTCGATTCTACTAATCTCGCGTTTGGTATTGACATACTCATTAGGATATTCGTTGTTGTAACTCCCAAGTTAATTATATATATATTTGTGCTTTAAAAAAAAAATCTCAAAAGGAGAAAAAGACCTTCAAGTCAAAGCAAAAAGTAATTAATCCCCCAATTTCGTCATTTTATATTTTTATCTCTACTTCTTCCGGCCATAAAAAATCATTCAACTTTTTAACCTAATGAGTTAACCTTAATTAATTAATTCTGGAAACAAATCTAGGATTAAAAAAATAATAAAATGTTATAAACATCCTTATCAGATTTCAACGGTTTTCTTTCATCTTGTCCGTGTCTCCCTGCAAAAAACACAATTTTCAAAATTTTCAACAAGCTTCTTTTTCGCTCAACACCAAAAATCTCCTTTAAATCTTCTCCTTCTTCCTCCTCCTCTTCCTCAAACCCGTCCCCCTCCATAATTCTTCACATCCCATTCATTCATCACATTTTTCTGTAATTATTCCGTCAATTCAATTCATTGATTGTTGTGTGTATAGGGTTCCTCGACCATCATCAGCTCTGTATTCAACAAACCCCTGACTCTGTTTCCAAGGAACCATTCCTCCTGCACATTATCCAATTCCGCCATTGTTTCCGTCTCTGACTTGCTCAATTGCATGTTCCCTGGGGTTTCACCTCAACATTTGCATCGGGAGCTTTTGATTGTGTGTTAGGGTTTTAGCTTAGGTTCATGATTTTTTGAACAATGTCGCATTAGGCGTTGTTCGGAATTCATTTAAATGAACAATTGATTGCAAATTGGACGGGATTTTGGTGAATTTGCGAATTAGATAGAAACGTAGAAATGTTGTCTGTATCTCCAAGTCCAATAGCTAGGAGTTCTTTAGAGGAAATGCTGGTGACCCTCCAGCGAAGGGAGTCCAACAAGAGGCCTAAAGATATTCCTCCGGAGCTCCCTTCTCGACCCAAAGCTCGAGCTCGGCTACCGTCCACCAAACGGCCTTGGCCAGCCAGCTTCCAAGTCATTGCAACCGCCGCCGGTTCTAATTCTAACAAGGACGAGGATGAGTTGAAGGGGTTGATAGACAAGGATGAGTTGAAGGGGTTGAAAGCTAACCGGTTCGGGGCGAAAAAGGCTAAAGAGATGGAACCGGAAGAATCACCTTATGTCATGGAGGAAGAACATCCACACCAGCTGAGGTCCCAGGAAGAAAGTAATGCTAATCTTTCTGGGGCACCACTGGGTACTTCGCCCGGGTTTAGAGAGTCTGGTTGGGATGATAATGTGGAGTATTTCATTAAGAAGGTAATTTTATTGGCGCTTATCTTAATCAGAAGAATTAGACAATTTTTTGCAATTAGTGATATTGGGATTTAGGGTGGAAAGCAAATCTAAATGTTTCTGCATTAGCTTTGTGATTTATATATGGGGCATATATGAGTACAGGATCTGAGCATATCTTCTACTTGTAAAGAAATAATCTTTTGGGGCTTTAGTTATAAATGCCCAGGATCATTCGTATCTTTATTTGATTCACCTGCTCTAACCCTCGTAGAATTTACATTTCAGAAACTTCGTGTTTGGTGTCGGCGACAAAATGGTTTGTGGGAATCAGGGCAAATAAAATCAACTTCAGGAGAGGAAGCTTCTGTTCTGCTGTCAGATGGAAATGTTAGTTCTCATGTCCTGTTATCTTTTTGTAATTTATCAAGTAGATGAATATGTATTACTGGATATAATCCTCCAATTTATTATCATTACAGGCTGTCACGGTTCCTACTGTGGAGCTATTACCAGCCAATCCAGATATTCTTGAGGGAGTGGATGATCTTATACAACTTAGTTATCTGAATGAGCCTTCAGTTCTTCATAATCTGGAATACCGATATTCTAAAGAACAGATTTATGTGAGTATCAGTGTATTAATCTACATTATGAACTATGTCTATATAATGATATTTATGATCTCTAATAATTTTCAATTTTGCTTTACCTAGAGTAAAGCAGGTCCTGTTTTGATAGCAGTCAATCCTTTCAAAGATACCCAGCTTTATGGGAGTGACCACCTGACTGCTTATAGACAGAAGCTTTTGACTAGTCCCCACGTTTATGCTATTGCCGATATGGCATACGATGAAATGATGACAGGTATTAAATGAAACCTTTTCTTTCTTTTCCTTCGTAAGTTACTATTGTTTCATTTTGACTCTTTTTTTGGACTTCACTATTCACTACATCTCATTTTATGTTGCTATGTGTATTGCAGATAGTATAAACCAGTCCATCATAATAAGGTTTGTTAAATTTTTAATGCCTCTTCTTCCTATTTTGTTTTGCACCCCCTTGCATGTTTGTGAGGATATAATTCCATGGCTCCAAACTGATTTACTGGATTAAGGCTCATCTTTGGGGACTTTGAGATCTGATTATAACTTATGAGTTATGGTATGCATATACGAAGGTAAAATTAAATTTCTGCTATATTCTTGTAGTGGGGAGAGTGGTGCTGGGAAGACCGAAACAGCTAAAATTGCAATGCAATATTTGGCTGCTATATGTGGAGGTAGCGGTGGGATAGAGTCTGAAGTCCTGCAAACAAGTTTTATATTGGAGGCATTTGGCAATGCGAAGACATCCAGGAACGACAATTCTAGCCGATTTGTGAGTTCCTGTATTCATTAAGCAATAGTTTTAAGAGTTGCCCTGTAATCCATCTTCAGTTATCAACATAAATATTTGGCTGATGGAAATATAAACTTTGATCAGGGAAAGATAATCGAAATTCATTTTAGTGCCACTGGAAAGATGTGTGGTGCAAAAATCCAGACCTGTAAGTATGCTTCTGCCAGCCTAAGCTCAATTTTGGGTAACAGTACTATTTTTCTATTTCTGTCCTTTGTTATGATTAACTAACTAGCTTCAAAACATGGTTCATGTGCAACTTACCTTCCTGAACCGATGGTGCAGTCCTACTTGAAAAAGTAAGTGTCTGCTTTTTGAATTAATGTTACCATCTCAAATTCTTGTGTGACTAACGTTCTGTAACATTGATTTCCACTGCTACAGTCAAGAGTTGTTCAGTTGTCCCAGGGAGAGAGATCATACCATATCTTTTACCAACTCTGTGCGGGAGCTCCTGATGATCTCCGAGGTATGTCTTTTAGTTCTTGAAAAAATCTTCAATCAATCCTAATTTCATATACCTAACATATCCGCGTATTGAGTTTTATCTAGGAGATTTGATCTTTTTTAGTTTTGCTGCTCATCCATTCAGAAGTTTCTTTGATGAATAATTTTATTAAATATATAAATTAATTAATGTTAATGTATTGATACCTGTACCAGGTTTGTACAGTAATAAAAGCATATACTCTGAATACAGTTAAACATCTTCGGACTCATCTGATTAGATAATCACCTGATAAATTGTGCATATGTCCGGTTTTCTGCAGAAAGGCTGAAGTTAAAGAACGCGTGTGACTTCAAATATCTAAATCAAAGTGACTGTTTGGAGATCCAGAATGTCGCTGATGCTCAAAAGTTTCATATCCTTATGGTAATATACCATCATTTGTTTGAAAGTTATGCATAGAATCCACTACGGATTTGTTCAGAACTCCTCTTACATTCAGGATCCATATCCTGAGTGTTCAAAGTTTGAATGACATAGCTTGTGCTGCATCATGGACCTAGAAATGATTTTGATTTCGAAAAACTTGGTTGTTCACTTTACAAGTGTTTAAAGTTTGAATGACATTGCTTGTGCTGCATGCATGGACCTAGAAATGTTTTTGGTTTCGAAAAACTTGGTTGTCCACTTTACAAGTTTTTAACTTTGCAATATGTTGCCTTTTGTTTTTTACCTGGTCCGTACTCTTGCTGTTAATAATTCGAAATGTTTTTCTGTTGAACAGGGAGCTTTAGATTCTGTCAGAATTAGCAAGGAAGATCAGGAATGTGCGTTTGAGATGCTTGCTGCAGTATTATGGTTGGGAAACATTTCATTTGTCATGATTGACAATGAAAATTATGTTGAGGTCGTTGATGATGAAGGTAGTTTCAAACATTTCATCTGTTCAGTTTCAATGTTTCCTTCCTTGCTATTTTTCCGCTCCTTCGAGTGTCATAGTGAGTGTGAGCTGCATGAGATGATAATCTGTTGTTAAGGAAGCAATTATACTCCAAATGAACAATTTGATTGCAACTTTCAATACACCATTTCTTGCCTAAACCTATAATACCTTCTAAAGCTACTTAAATCCTTTTAACAACTACCAACTCCATATTATCCTATCAGGTTGTTGACTGAATGATGGCGCAACCTTTGTTTTTGTTATTATGAAACGGTTTACACAAGCGAAAATGATCATAATGAAAAGTCGATAGAACTTACTTACATAGGTTTTTTTTTTTTGTGTTTCTCTTTCCATTTCCTTCTATTTTATTTTGGGAGTTGAATACATTTAAATGCACATGGTTGAGTGTCTGTGTCTTGTTTGCATGTCCTTTGACCTGTAGTTATCCGAAACTTTTGTGATACAATGCTAACCCAAATATGTTAGGCAAGAGTTCAAGGTGGGATAAATGAATGTACTTGAATTTCTTTGTCATTCTTCTTCCTTTTCTTTTCACTTTCTGTAAATAATTCGAGATAATGTGAAAATTTTCATTTTGATCAAAAGCTTCACCATACATGCTTTAGTTTTGCCTTATATCTCTTTATTCTCTGGCCTAACTATGAGGGATGATCGGCCGTTCTGCAGCCATCACCATTGTTGCTGGTTTGCTGGGTTGTCGTTCTGAGGACCTAATCCTTTCATTGTCAACACGTAAGATACAAGCTGGAAATGACGAGGTTTCCAAAAGGCTAACTTTGCAACAGGTTAGAGCTAACTGTGTCAGGAAATATACATGCAATTTTGCTACCAAAAGCATACATGTGTTTGCTTTTGAAAAGGCTACTCTGCTCATCTCACTTGAATACCTTTCTTGCAAATCCAGGCAATTGACACAAGAGATGCATTGTCGAAGTTTATCTATGCGAGCTTGTTTGACTGGCTTGTTGAAAAGATCAACCTATCGCTTGCTATGGGTAAACAACAAACTGGGAGATCCATAAGCATTCTAGACATATATGGATTTGAATCTTTTAAGGTTGGTTAAGTTCTGTCTTGGGCTTTTAACGTGACTCAACTGTTTCTATCTCTTAATCATTTTTCTCATCTTTTTCTCCAGAAGAATAGCTTTGAACAGTTTTGTATAAACTATGCTAATGAAAGGCTTCAACAACATTTCAATCGACATCTTTTCAAGCTTGAACAAGAGGTAAGATCATCAGCATCTTAGATCAAGTCTATGACTGGATTCCTGCACAAGTTATTTCCTTCTCCTGTACCTTCAGAGAAAGTTGAGTTGCATTTCAAAATAAACTCAAACTGTATTCCAATGATTAGTTTTGTCTGTACTTTGCGGGCCGCAGTTCCTTCTTGACAAACAGCTTTCTTTGCACTTTTATATCATACCATTTTTTTTATCTTCTCCCATCTTTATAGATGATTGATCTTATACAAAGGAGGTTTGAACAGTGTTTGGATTACACTTTGGGGTTTAGATTTTGAAAGAATGAATACAGAAAACGTTTAAATGATGCAAAGCAGAAAAAAGGGTTCTGCACCTCTCAGTCAAGTGTATATTGTTGTGTATGGAAATATAAAATGGATATGGAGAAAAGTTAGTCAAAGGTCGAATAATGTCTTTTAGTGTAGTGATCTATCTGTAGTCTAAGCCGAATTTGATCTTGAAGCAAATATGTTTCTTAAAAGGGCAGTATTCGTACAATGATTTCCTCATTATCTATTGTAGGAATATGAGTTGGACGGAATTGACTGGACAAAAGTAGATTTTGAAGACAACCAAGAGTGTTTGGATCTTTTTGAGAAGGTATGGTTTTTCGTTCTAATGCATCAGTTTCTTACATATAATTTTGATGATGCTGTTGATCTTTTCTGCTGTAATTTGCAAGTTTTCATTTATTCATGTGAAAAAGTGTGTTATGCATCTCAATTATTATTTATTACTTTGGTTCATCGTTCAATGTAGTCTTTCTACTTATGGATCACAATTGTGCTCATGCAGAAGCCTATTGGGCTTATATCTCTATTGGACGAAGAATCGAATTTTCCCAAGTCTACCGACTTAACTTTTGCCACTAAGCTTAAGCAACATTTGAATGATAACCGTTGCTTTAAAGGTGAAAGAGCAGGTGCATTCACTCTCCGCCACTATGCTGGCGAGGTTAGTTTTACTTGTCCTTGACACTTTTTAGGTGGAATTTTGAGGAGACATATTTGGTATTTTAGGAGTCTGGTATGTTAGTAATATATTAAGTATTAATTTTACTACATGCGTGAGCATAATATTAAAATACTATGTATCATAATCTGTCTAATTTGTAGATGCGAGATGTACTGTATGTGTAGTTGACTAGTTGATGAAAGTTGAGCCATTTTGCAGTATGTGTAATCTCGGATGTTTTTGATACATCTAGCCATGTAAAAATTTGTCGTCCATATTTTACAAGAGCTTATTAATTCACAGCATATATAATAGCCAAATTCGTAGAAAAGGAGGTTTTTTCCTATAACATAGGAAAAAGCTGTTTTATGATTTTGATAATAACAAAACAGAACAAGCACAACGTTAATTTCACACATACAAACTTAATATCTCTACCTTCTAATTAAACAACCAAGAGAAGACTTTGATGATAATCAAACATTGCAAAGTTCAAACACGTGTGTAAAAAACTCCCACATGCACGCTAACCCTAAAATCCCCCCTGGTGTTAGTTAAACCCCTAGACAATATGTTTCTGATGATAATGGAACACATCAAGCACATATATTAAAACCCTTTACCTCTACTTAAATCCCTGCACCAACATGACTTTCATATGATTGATCTTGTTGAATACAATAAGTTGGACGAAAACGTGTTGCATAGAACAGTATCATGTTTACGGCAGAGTTTCTTTGGACCAAAAGTTTTGCTTAGTACAGGGGCATGTTTGTGATGGCGTCTTTTATCTGAACTAATATTAGTCTCTCCATTTGTATGTCCTAACCTTTTTTTTAATTTTCATTTAATGTTTAGGTTCTTTATGACACTGGTGAATTTCTGGAAAAGAACAGGGATCCATTGCATTCTGAAATCATCCATTTGCTGTCATCCTGCAGCAGCCCACTAACTCAGTTGTTTGCCACAAATTTCCTTAATCGATTCAACAAGTCATCAGGTCCATTGGTCCAGTCAGGACTTTTAGCTTGTCAGAAGCAAAGTGTTGCTACAAAATTCAAGGTGCGGCAACCTGGTTATTCTAGATCCCTCCCCTCCCCTTTTCTTTTTAAAACAATTACATGCACTAAGAAGAGTTGCGTGCTTGTTAGGAGTTCGCTATTTTTACATAGAAGTTACGGAGAACTTATATTTTTCTCTTTTGTTTTTTAAACAGGATTTTAAATGATGTATTCTATGTGATTGCAGGGTCAGCTATTCAAATTAATGCAGCAGCTTGAAAGCACAAGACCGCATTTTATACGTTGCATAAAACCGAATAATAAGCAGATCCCTGGCGTGTTTGAAAAAGATTTAGTATTAGAACAGCTTAGGTGCTGTGGGGTTCTAGAAGTCGTTAGGATTTCAAGATCCGGATACCCCACCCGAATAACACATCAAGAATTCACAAGAAGGTAAAATTTCAGATTATTATGCAGAAGTAGCTGCTTTAAGATAAGGGATCCTTTTATTTAGCATAAATCCAAAAAAAATGTCTTTTTAATATATCATGATGAACCAAATTTTTAGATTTAATAAGAAAAGCTAGTAAATCTGTGAATTATGTTAAGACATAGAACTAAAATGTGTTTAGACAGTTATACTTAAAATGTGTCTTAACCCAAGGACTATTTTCATAAATAATTGATATTACCATAGAACCATTGAAGACATCAATATATTTGAATATAAACAAAAAATAGAGGTTTCTAAGTAGGATTTGAATTTTAAAAATTATTCTGATGTAAACTTACAATAAATACATTGTGCCAAATTATTAGAAAAAGCGGCTTTTTCCTATAACACAAGAAAATACTATTATTGGAGTTTTAGTTATTGGTCGGGGCATTCTAAAATCTAAACACAAATCTCTACTTTTTAAGTGCTTAACTGGTGGGTTTAATTTGATTTTAGTAGTACCTTTTAAGTACTATTCTGGTGGTTTAAAGATTCATGCTATGTTTGTATTATCTGGACTATTTATGTGCTAATCAAGTATTTTAGTTTGTTTCTGGGTGTATTAAACATGTGTTTTGCTGCTTTTAGGTTGCCTTTTCCTATGTTTTAAACATGTGTGGCTGCTTTTAAACTGGCTCATAAAGTTTATAAAAAAAACAACTATCTTCATTCCATTTACTATTTTTAGTTACTTTCAACCCATACTAAATACTGATGTGACTCGTAGGTATGGCTTCCTACTATCAGAGAAGAATGCATGTCAGGATCCCTTGAACACATCAATTTCCATTCTAAACCAGTTTGATATCTTGCCTGAGATGTATCAAGTTGGTTATACGAAATTGTATTTCCGGGCAGGGCAGGTGGGTTTTGTTTTCACCATTGTACTGAACAATAAATATCCAATCTTGCACTTCACATGAATTCAGATAACATTGATTCAGTCCCCATATTTTTCTATGAATTTTTTTGTAATGCACGAAGATGCATATTTATTAATTATTATGTCTAATGTTGCGGTGTGGGTGATAATAGATTGGTGCACTCGAAGATATCAGAAAACAAGTACTGCATGGTACTCTTGAGGTGCAGAAGTGCTTCCGTGGTCATCGTGCCCGTCGATATTTCCAGCAACTCAAGGAGGGAGTAGTAACACTTCAATCATGTAAGGCTTATATGTTCTTGCATTTTTCGATTTCCTCTCTGAACATAAACCTGCAGAAATGGAAAGGTCCTTGTGATGTCTTGTTTGTCAAGCTTCAGTTTATCTTATCTTCTGGAGTTTTGGTAAACCCTGTAAATGTTATATGCACTTACTGAGTCTTCTTGATATCTCTAGACTTGGATAAGAATCACATATGTGGGTCCCTAGTTGTTGCTTATGTTTCTATCGAATTTTATTTTAATGCGTATTTACTAATTTCTAGTTTCTCGTGTATCAAATTGCATTGTAGATATTCGTGGTGAAATTGCAAGAAAGGAGTATGATGATGCTCTTGAACTTAAGAAGGAGGGCGTTTGCATCAATGAGCAGTTGATGGCAATTGTGCAAATACAATCTGGTAAAGATCATCTCCTTCCTTCTTTAGCCAATGAATGGTAATTAGGTGACCTGATAATAACCACTCTTCTGCAGTCATTCGTGGATGGTTGATCAGAAGACAAGTTAGTCGGCTACAAAATACTAAGCATTCAAATGTTAGTGATCAGAGACCAGGGAGGAGGCTGTCTGAAGCCAAGGTACTTACTCTCTTGCAAAAGCCATGTCTGTCCTGCTGATTTTAACTTGTGACAAGTACTCAGTATAAATTGTTTCAGCTTTTCTATATGATCAGTTTGCATATTATGTGCATGCATTCAAGTGCTTCTGTCTGGCGTTCAATCATGATTCATGGATAGTCTGTCTTTCCTTATAAGTGCTCTTTTATTTGCATCTATCTAGCCAAATGTGTTTTCTCCTATATAAATCCCTTTCTGGTTAAGCAGGATATGCCACAGGAAACGTTACCTTCAGTTGTTGAAGAGCTTGAGAAGCGGGTTATGATGGCGGAAGTGACTTTGGGACAAAAAGAAAAAGAAAATGCAACTCTAAGAGAGCAGGTACAAAAATATGAGGCAAGATGGTCAGAGTACGAAGCCAAGATGAAATCCATGGAGGAGATATGGCAAAAACAGATGGCATCTTTACAAGTAAGTTTGGTTTGGTGGTGTCTTATTTTGCATAGTTTACTATCAATTGCTACTTTCTAGTATAAAAAACTTTAGTAAAAATAACTTCTAACAAGGTAACTCGGCGATTCAGGGGTTAGGGTGGTATAGAATATAATAAACATACTAAATTAAGTTCATGAACAATCATTTCGTTAATGGATGATATTAGGTATTTGTTTTCATGGTTGCGTACTAGGTTCTAGGATGAAGGGTAGAAATTTATGGCAGGTTCCTTTGACCTCCTAGTTCTGGCGATAGATATGGAATTTTCCTGATTTGATTAGTGTAAACTAAAGTGTATTCTGATACTATTATATATAGAATTGAAAGTAACTACTAGCTTTGTATTTCCTGTTCGTGCATGGCGCTTTCATCATACTGATATTGGTCCAAAGCACTGCACATGCAATTTAAATTTGAAACGCCATATGTGCTGGACTCTTCATGAGCCTCATTGTGCTTTTATAGCTATTGAGCAAATGAAACGATGCATGAATGTTCAAACTTGTGGGCTGTGGCACACAAATAATTATTATGATAAACTCCAGACCCTAAAGACTCATTTAGAAAAATCTATGGCATTTGTACTGTGAAGTCTTCCCCATTTTCCATGAAACACCAAAAAGTAAAACTAATTATATATCCAGACAACTGTCCTCTGAAGTTTGCATGTTTGCATTTAGGTGAAACAAACCTTGTTACTGTTATATACTAACTTGTTTCTACCTCCTTGACTATTATTACAATAATTTTTCACCTTTCGAGAGATGAAGTGATGCATGTCAATTGTATTCTTTATGGTAGTCTGCATCACGCTGATTGCACAAGATCTATTTTCGCATCAGCAAAATCTCTTCTGGATTTTAATCCACTTTGTATTGTTATAGATGAGTTTGGCTGCAGCCAAAAAGAGCCTTGCTACTGACAATCAACATGGAAAACCCGATGGCATCCGATCACCTCAGTTTTATGATTCTGATAATACATCTATTGAAACTCACACTCCTGGTGGTAGCACTCCAACCAGAGTTCTGGACACTTGTGGCACTCCAAACAGAGTTCTGCACAGTGGCACTAATGCTGCTGGCGCTTTCGGTCCCAATTCTGTTGGCCCTCTTGTGAAGGAGTTTGAGCAAAGTAAACAAAATTTCGAAGATCAAGCTCTGGCCATTGCAGAGGTAAAGCCAGGGGGAAATCCTGTGAAGGATATAAGGACATTGAAGAAAAGATTTGAGATGTGGAAAAAAGATTACAGAGCCCGGTTACGTGAAGCCAAGGCTAAAGCACAAAGGCAAGGGAATCCCGACTCTGAGAAACATCGACGGAAATGGTGGGGATTGAAAAGTAAAATGATTTAGTACCATTCATTCTGTTAATTTAAGCATCACTGCAGTGACAATGAACTCCTTCTTTTCAGGAATGTCCTTGTTCCTTACAGAAAGGATTGGGTGTGCGGTAGTTACTGAGTGTAGAGCGTAACACCATAACGCTCAACTCTGTATATATACATATAAGTATCATTTTGTTGTTGTTGTTGTTGTTGATATCAATGATTCATCTATCCAGCTCCGGAGTAATTCATCGGACTATGCTAAGAAGTTCTCGATCGTCCAGGAGTATTGTGTATAGTGTATTCTGTTAGGAAGTTGAGAACTATTAGTTGAGAGAGATCATCATCCATTGTACCAAAACCTACATCTCAGATGATGATTGTGTGTGGAAACATTGTTGTTACAAACATCAGAAAGAGGGATAAGGATGAAAACATCTGTTTATCTTCCAGTCCTATGAATAAAAGCGTTCATATTACAGTTAAATTTATAAGTCTTTTATGTACTCTTGGTTACACTCTGTTCTTTTCCGAGAATTTTTGAAATGATCTGAACTGAAGTAGAAATTTGAACTAACTAAAGTTGAACTAAATTGTGATCCAGGAAATTCTTGTGATTAATATAATATGCACAAAACATTTAGTGAAGAGCAAGTACATATATTAATCTACAGATTATGCACTCTCATTCATTACAACACAGCTTATGATCCGGGGACAAACTTGGTGGCATAGACCCAGGCATTGTTGGCAACTGGGTTGTCAAGGTGATCCAACAGGTTCTCCAATGGGCCCTTTCCGGTGACGATTGCCTGGACGAAGAATCCGAACATGGAGAACATGGCAAGTCTTCCGTTCTTGATCTCCTTCACTTTCAGCTCAGAAAATGTCACTGGGTCATCGGCCAATCCCAATGGGTCAAAGTACTGGCCACCGGGGTAGAGGTCGTTACCCTCGCCAACTCCATCGAGACCGTTTATTCTGAAACCCTCAACGAGTCCCATGAGCACGATTTGGAACCCAAGAACTGCTAGGATGCTTTGAGCGTGAACAAGGTTCGGGTTTCCCAAATAGTCTAGCCCACCTTCGGAGAAGATTTGGGCACCGGCCTTGAACCAGACGGGCTCCTTGAAGTCTACACTCACCCACTTCTCAAGAACTTCTGGGGTGATGCAACCTAGAGCTCCAAGCATCGCCCATCTTCCATGGATAACCTACCATAATCATATCAATAAGTTAAAAGGTAAATTACAACCAAGGAATGCTCATCGCTCATGTTTTCAACATCCTAGTCCTTCTAGGTTCTTTTGGTCAACTTAACCCGTGTTATTTGACCTTTTTTAAAAGTGTTTTTGTAGAGGGTACCGTCTTGTAATACTCCTCCCATAAGTTAATGCATGCGAAAAAAACAGAAAGATGGAACTAGGCCAAATATGTGCATTTGAAAAACAAACATATAGTATACCTCAAGAGCCCTGTTCTTGGCGAAGGCCTCTGGATCGGCAGACAATCCAGCGGTGTCCCAGCCATAGTCACCGGGGAACTCTCCGTTCAGATAAGATGGAGTCTGAGCTGAGAATGGTCCCAAGTACTTAACACGGTCAGGTCCGTACCACAAGTTCTGGCTCTACACATTGACAAAGAACAAGATAATGTCATTAGCAAAAAATATAGAAACTTCTAAAGTAAAAAGATCATGTCCCTAGTTGCTTAAATGCTCTCTAAATGTTATGAGATGTACCATTCTGACTTGGAACTTTGTCTTGGAGACGAAAGTTCCGACGGGTTTGGCGCGGCCGAAGGAAGTGTTGGCCCTGAGAGCAGTGGTGGAGCTAGCAGTTGCAGCCATTGATGCCATTGCTTTGCACTACTAACTCAGGTGAGGGGGCAGATGAAGTGTTTGTATTGTTGTTGGTGATATGTGAAGGTGTGAGGGTGAAAGGTTATATATGGGCAGAGAGAATCAGGGGAGATGAGTGGTGAAGATTGTATTGATGGATATTGTGGCTGCTGATGAAGTAAGTGCTTCAAGAACCAATCAGGAGCTGCTTAAAGATTTCAAATATCACATCCTTCTATCCACAATTTATCTTTTCTTCTCTTCTTAAAACTAAAAAAAAAAGAAATAATAAAAAGGAATACTTGCAAATATACAGTAGGCAGGATGACTATTAATTTACACAAAATTCTTTCAAAAGACCTTTAAAAAAGGTACCAACTACTATATAATTTGTGGTCAAAATACAAATATTTAAAACTCAAGGGTTATAAATGTTATAAGTTTTGTATCAGTTATATCCGTTTTGTATCCGTTTGCATTAATTTGCATTTTGTATCCCTTTGTATCCATATTTGTTATGGTGTATGTCTTTAAGGACCCGTTTTCCTTAAATTTGTTTAAAAAACGGTCTCTCTTAAAATCACATTTATATCTTTAATTTATTTCGTAAAGATCAAATTTTACTAATATTTGAAAGAAAAAAAACTAATCCATAAGAAAATCCAATTAGATTTAAAAAAGAAGTTAAAAGACAATAGCCAACCATTCTGGTGGGTTGTGGTCTGATCAGTCTGGTTTAATGAACGAATTGTTTCAATCACAACTATAGAAACCGAAATATAGACACATATGAACCTTCAATTTTCATGTTCTCCCAATCTAAAACCATGAGAATTTCTCTCTGGTCGTGGATGTGGTAGGGAAGACGAAGAATCAATCGAGATCAGCTGTGAGATCTCGATTGTTGATTGAAATCGGTGAGATGAAGAATCGAGAAGAACCTAAGATCTCGATTGTCGATGTTCACACACTACAAAAAAAACCGGAAATAGCGACGACCTTATCGGTCGCTATTTCTGAGCGATTCGTCGCTATTTCAGATAGCGACGAATTTGCGACGGATAAA
>JAYMSL010001857.1:0-15765 GCA_036897195.1 Plantago coronopus
ATTACTATAATACCCCTTGACAAAAAGAAGTTAGCTCGATTAGTTGAATTTTATCCAAAATATTTTACAGATATCGAGCTTTTAGCTCTGCCGTACCAACTTCAGAATTTCTATATGGGCATGATCGAGTGTACAGATTGATACATTTTCTATGAAAGGACTTGGTGATGTTTCACAAATAATGGTCGAGACTAGAAGAGATAGGGCTTATCCATTAGTTTACAGGCTTATAAAGCTAACACTGATCTTGCATGTTGCAACCTCTATGGTTAAAGAGCTTTCTTTGCTATGAACATTATCAAGAACTGGTTGCACAACATCATGAATGATAATTTGGTAGTTTATCTAAAAAAAAGATGTATTCAAAAGTGTACCAAACGAAGTTATTATTTAGAAATTTCAAAGCATGTCCCGTCGGCGTGGTCAAGCATAGAGTAGATTTTTTGTGTACTTTCTATTTTTTAGAATTCTTTTAACTTATTGAAAAGAACTTTTTTTAATATATATTTTTTCGTAAAAATATTATCCTACTTACGAACCCGCTCCCCTTGACTAACTCTTCTGCGTTTGCCAGGGGCGGAGACAGAGGGGGCAGCCCGCTGACTTTTGAAAATTTATATATTTTACATGTGACTTTTTAAAACATTATTTCCACCTTCTCCTGAAACTAGTTCCTTACTCCGCCCCTGGGTGTTCGCCCCTGTATTTGTGAAGATATTTGTAATGTTTTCCTCAATTTTGCTTGAATTGTGTACAAGTAAGTGATTATAATAATCTTGTTAATTTCTGAATATGGAATAATGATAACAATAGGTGGAGATTAGTTGCCATGGGAAGGGGGTAATAGTGGTGGCGACGTCTTAGGTTTTATCTATGAATTGCATGCACAGAACGTTGTTTAGCCGGCTGGCGGACTAACAGTTTGTATCTTCTGTAACAATTAATATTATTCTACCCATTTGTTCCATTTTACATCACATATTTCTGTTTTATTACTAGTCAAGTCACCAACTCTAGCTAGGTCGCTTCTTGACTTGGCCTCACTGCAATCTGTCTCAACCACTAGAATCCTTCTATAATGGCCTTCACGTAAATTCGGAGCTCTATATCAACTGCTACTTGCACATACTTTAAGCATTATCTGGTTTGGAAAATAGCGGTGCTTAATCTGTCCGAACTAGTACGTAATTAGACTTTGTTTTTATATTCCGCCCTCCAAATGATCTGATGATAAGTCCCGTTCTACACGACTATACCTGTAAGCATCCAACAATATCGGAACGGGCTGTCTGATCCCTAGCTAGGCTCATAAATCGTAATGTATATAGGAGTAAATACTGAGATATATAAGAATTGGTGTACTGGACAAAAGTTGTCTTTGCGCTGAAGTACAAGGACTACATTTGCAAAGGTATGGAAATCAGGCCTCGGTCTGCTAATTGCCAACAATCTTAGTTCGCCAGTCATTTCTCATGCGGAAACTGGGAAGTCCAGAGCGCTGAACTAGGGCGGCCTTATTTAATTAGGCATTTGTAGTAGCCCACAAATTACTGTACAAGGATATCTAAAGAGAATTAATTATTATTTAAAATAACTGAACTTTGATATCAATTATAAGTGTGGTCAAATTTCCTTGATCATTCTAGGCTAAAGTATGTCACATGTACATTTTATTTAGTTCACGTAACTTACAGTAATATTTATTACGTGAATTCAGATTCCCAACATTAATAAAAGAAATGATAATTAATTATTTAATTTTAAAATACGAAATAAATAAGTGATCCGTAAAACCAATGAGTATTACGTGCAGAGAACCAACAGTGAACTAATTTGTCCATCGCTGGAAATCATAAAAGCCATAAAGTGCTTTATCAAAATTTATATTTGATGCGAAGAATTATAGTTGTTGTATTTGTTTTATTTTTAAGCTTAGGAGTTACATTTTTTTACAAACAAAAGTATTTCATTATTGATAAAATGTTCTCCCTCCAAATTAATATTAAAATTATAAATGATGTCATCGTGCGTATAATGAGATTTGTAAAGATTGAATCGCTCTAATATGATGTTCAAAATGAATGAAATACGTATTTGTTATAGTAAAGTGTTTAAAGGGGGTCAGTGGTAAGGTGCAGGGTGTAATGGTGAGAGGTCCCGGGTTCGATTCCTGGTGGTGGAGATTTATTAGGTGTTATAAGGTTGGTATTGGTGTGGGGATATAAGGTGGTATTGAGTTAGGCTATCTCCAGCAGTTCAGCCTCAATTTGGGGCTCAACTCTGCCACGTCAGCATTTTATAAAATCTCAGCCTCTGCCCAGCCTCAACATAAAAATGTGCTCCAACAGTTCAACCTCTCATTTATATTTCTTTTATCATTTCTTTTTAAGTTTCACTCTTTACAATAAATTTATAAAATTTAAAATACAAGTGGAAATCTAAACTCAAATAACAAAAAGATAAAATATTAATCATATTTTTAGTTGTCAACTTCCAAATATCTCATGATACATGTTGAAAGTAAAATTAAAAATTATTTAAGAAACAAAATCATACAAAATAAGAAAAATGAGTACATGCTAAAAGTAATATTTAGAAAAAAAATATATGGAAGAAAGAATGGGTACATGCTAAAAGTAATATTTAGAAAAAAAATATATGGAAGAAAGAATGGGTACATGCTAAAAATCAAAATTAAAAAAAAAATATATAAAAAAAATAATGGTGTAAGTAGGATTCGAAAATTATTTAAGAAACAAAATCATACAAAATAAGAAAAATGAGTACATGCTAAAAGTAATATTTAGAAAAAAAACATATGGAAGAAAGAATGGGTACATGCTAAAAAGTAAAATTAAAAAAAAATATATATATAAAAATTAATGGTGTATGTAGGATTCGATCCTTAGCCCTGAAGGATCATAATCCTCGAATTCAACCTCTGCTCTACAAGAGCTTGAATTGAAGTTTATACAAGTTAAATTTAGAAATACAAATTATGAAAACATTAAAAAATAAAAAAAAGATAAAAACCAGTGGCCTCACTGCTCAGCAGCTGAGCGGGGTTGAGTTAATTCATCTCTAGCAGCTCAGCAGCTGCTGGAGAAAGCCTAAGTATATGCCACATTCACCTAATTTACACTAAAATTATAGGATTATATAATAGGCGCCAAGAATCTATATGCGTGGTGTGTGTCGCGTGCTTGAAACCTGAATCTAATCTAAACGACACACGACAGGGAGAAATGTAGAAAATGGCTTAATGTTTGATTCAGCCAATCCATGCAGGGAGATTGGTGCAGAATGGCTTAACATCACTACTTTTAGAAAGGGAAGCCCATCATCCATTACTTACATGACTGTTTGACGAGTAACGAGAATGACGAAGGTACATGGGAAATTGACAAGAAGAGACAACATGGGAGATACACTTACAAAAAAAAGGTAAAATAGTAACTCGCATATAGTTGATAAAAAATTTGTACATTTTAATCAGAAATCTATACATTCTGGGTATGGTTATGTTATAATTTGTGCAAAATGTACATAAAAATTTATATATTTTAGCACATAATGTACAGATTATCAGAAATTGCTTCTTTTTTTTTTTGTTAATTTAGAAAAGTGATAAGTAATTGTTAAAAAAATGTGTGTTGACCTACCTTACAAACCAAAGTACATTTTCCACCAGGTCTTCCTGGGCTGGACGCTTTGTCATCTGGGCCGGCTGTGTTTACCACTTGTGCGTTAATCTAATAGTCCACCCATTATGTCTGACCTAGATTTGCACTGCCCTATTTTCAAAAAAAATAAAATAAAACATAACTATATTTTTTGAAGTACAAAATAATTATAAGTACATACAAAAGACAGGGTAATTTTTTCAGATTTTTTTTTAACTACAAGTATAGCAAAGAAACGCCTTTTGCAATTTTACTCCATAATTGTACAACTTAGCTCTAATTTTCCCTACATGACATTTAGAAGCCACTTAGCTACATAATTTTATTTTTAAAGCGGCAAATCGAAGATTAATAATAGTTTCCCAATTACTCTCGAGATGAGTTGAACTCTTAATCTATTAATTAGAGCATAAACGTCTTTTCAACTTTGTTACGCTTCGTTATCAACTTAATTAGTTAACTACTCGTACATATTAAAAGTGAAGTAGCAAACATAAATTTCAATGACTTGATGAATTGTGGATTTATAACAAACTTTTCTCTTCCCAGTAATTAAAGGGTATTAGTTTGTACAAAACTCATATTGATATTTGCAGAACAAAAAATTTGCAATATTAGGTAAATTGCAAAAGGGTTCCCTACTTTACAATTTAACAAAAAACCTAAAATAATTATTCACAACTTCAACAATTCCTCTTCTTTCCTAACTACTACTCATTTCAACATCAAAAGGTTAGTTTTCTGCTCCTTATGAAGAAAAATGCAAGAATATGAAGAAAACCGGTAAAAAATACGAAGAAAAATACAAGAATATGAAGAAAACCGGTCAAAATATGAAGAAAACCGGTCAAAATATGAAGAAAACCGGCTAGAACATGTAGAAAAACCGGCCAGACCTGAAAATCAGTTAGAATATGACTGGCCGGTCGGCCAGATCAACTAACTGGCCGACCGGCCAGTTTGGTAATCTGGCCGACCGGCCAGACTGATTTTGAATTGTGATTCAAATTCAGTGTGGCCGGTCGGCCAGCCTGGTTGTTTATTTACGGTTGACCCCAACCCCAACGTTCAAGAGATAATCGTATAGTATTTACGGTTGTTAATCTGATCGATTCATACACTTCCTGTGGAAAATCAAAATCAAACTAATACATTAAGGTAAAACACACAGGCACGAAAGAGTCATTGTTCAATTTCCGGTGAAGAGAGAAATGAGGCACTTGAAACCACCGAAGAACTTCCCGGAGTAGAAGGCGAAGACTTGACGCTTGACGGTTCCTCTGTCAGGAGTCACGGAGGTGAACGAGGTGGGGCGAAATGGCATGATAGCAGCTGCCTCCATTGTGGCTGTTGATCAGAGAACTAGCTACAGGAGGAAGTTTGATAGTTTTATGTTTGGTACGTTGTTGTGGCTAGCTGTTGATCAGCACTAGCCAATAGGATGAAGTGAAAATTAAAGAGATGGGGTTTATATATAGAACGGGCGGGGGACCTTCTTGGAAATAGCTCGGACTTGTATAGTTGAGCTAGCTGCGTAAGTTTTACACCGTTGAGAATGCTTCAACTGCATAAATCCTTGTCAAATTGGGGCTGGTTTGAGCGGACGGAGGGGCTGGGTTGAGCGGACGCCCAAATTGGCAAAATGGGGCTGGTTTGAGCGGACGGAGGGAGTATATTCTTTTCAATTTAATATAATATGACTTCTATAGTACTACTACTATTCAACCAAAATAGAAACCTTGGGAATCGAGATCACATGATGCTCATCTTTAGAGTCTCACCTACTTGCCTAACTAGTTTACAACCCGTCGAAAAATCGACGGGTATAATAGAATCATATGTTCAACAGTTCAAGATTGTACTTTACGAAATAGAATACCTAATTAAATCAAATTTCTAAGAATGTAATTCTAGGACTATACCAATCAATGTTTGTACATTTCTTTGTACACTAAAAATTATAGATTACAAATTTGTTTCCCGCAAGATGATAATATGTTAGTAGTTTTAAAAAAACTTTCAGGTGCATACAGATCATGTACTAATTATACATATTATGGGATTATCATATACCCCTTGCTCGTTACCGTTTCTCATCGAGGTCTTATAAATGAAATAATTACATCAAAATCCCAAATCATGTTCAGAACAACAACAAACACAACTTAAATATCTGGACTAAAATGAAATTTTTGATGCTTTTGATAATTTCACTTTCACCCTTAACATATTATTATTTACATAAATCAACTAAAAAAATTATGTTCAAAACTAAATTGAAAATAATTTTTTTAAGGTGACTTCACTAATGGAGCTTCATCAAACTCATTAATGGAGCTTCAAGTCTTCATCCCCCTTTATTTTTTATTTCTTCCTTTCTCTTTCACTTATATTTTAATGGACGGAACTACCCTAGATGCACCCCGTTGTCGGAGTTGCCCCGCCCAGATACGGGCAGACCCGCCTGAATCTGGGTGAGCAGCTCCGGTCGGACTCGGCTTGGAGCTTTGACAGCTTCCAAGGCGGAGTTGTATGGCGGAGTTTACAGCTCCGCGGCTGCGCCACTGGAGCTTTTCCGGCCAAGGGCGAAGCTTGGAAGCCCGCCCATTTATGTTAAATTGAAAAAAAAAAAAGATTGGAAGGGGAAGAAGAAGGAGATTGAAGGTCATTTATGCTAAAAAAAATAGAGGTTTAATTTTTGAGAAGCTGAAAGGTTGGAGAAGATGATCATTTATGTCAAAAAAAAAAGTTGGGGTTAAAATTGAATTTTAATAACTTGAAGGATATGGAAGTAAAAAAGAATATTTAAGGCTTGTTTGGTTCCAATTTGAGAAAAATCAGTTTAGGAATCAAATGTAATTGTTTCACTAAGCATGATAATGTATTTTCTTTCATTGTATGTATATGTCGTTTACTAACTCACAATCCTTACATATTCAAAAGCCATAGATCACAAATTCTGAACACCTAGTGCACCGTTGTTTAAGGATCAAGGATTACACTTTACACTTTGAAGTAGTGATAAAACAGTTCATAAACCTCAAAGTGTTCCATGTGCAAATTTAACCGACCCATTGGATCATGAGATTAATTTACCGAGAACATGTTTGAAACACATAAATCAACTCAACCTGGATTGACATGTACTATAAAACTTGGTTACACACCAATTGAGTCCATATTTTACCCGCATTAAATGTATAAAATATGAGGCTCTTTTAATTTGGACGCATTTTTTGGCTCGAACACGTTTAATACTTAATTGAACATTTCAATGTACTTTTAAGGGGAGAGTATAAGTTTACAGGTTGATGACATTTCTTGAGATAAGAAACCATCGTTAGACTAAAGTAAATTATTGAAATTTACACATATATGAAATCATCTCTGGAGTCTGGACCAAATGATGCTAAAAATCCCATAAGCTAAACATTTTTTAGAAGAAACATCAAATTTTACAGTTACCATAATCAATATAGAGGAAGCAGAGGTTGGATTTCTGAATTTCACTGTTCAAATAATGCATGCATTGTACATAAAAAAGGCCCAGAAGCAGCAACAATCAACCAAAACAAATGTACAAATCCTATTCAAAACAACACATTGTTTATAGGTTTGACTACACTAAACACTACTTCATTGTATATTACAATTAATTAAATGATCTTGCAATTGTAGTCATTCCAAAAAATGAATGAATTCAGAGTCAAGCTTGAATCAGCTGAACCGGCTTTACTACTCTTCAATCAACTAAAACATGATAGCATCTTGAGTCTTCCTTCCTTCTTCACTGCTTGGATATCCAACCAACCTACAAATAGTCATAACATTCTGCCAATACTCTCTCATACATCGAATTAAAGTGCAATCCACAGCAATACAAAGGCAAACATTTGATGAGTTCATCACAACTTTAAGAAACATAAACATGACTTTAGCTTCTGACACTTCCAGAAAATTAAATTCACCTGTTTTGCACAAGAGAAAGAAAAGAACATGGAAAACCCAACCACTTACTGTTGCAACATCATCATCAAGAAGTTATGCCCAACCGTCATAAAATTTAATCACTCAGCTTCTTAGAAAGAAGACGCAATGAAACAAAATTAATTTATCACTAATGAGAATCCATAAGGCCATAGCATTAAACAAACGGAATTGAATAAATAAGAATCAAATGGTAGAGATTCAAAGGAAAACAACTTAAATTAAAGAGCAGAAAATTCAAATAGATATCTGACAAACCTTGAGGTTGCTCATGAGTCATGACGTGAATCAAGTCGAACAAAGTTTACACTCTATAGTCACTGAAGTTAAACGAATTTTCCAGTCACCTACACCAGGATATAATCAGCTAAAATATTCAACAAAACTGAAGAAAAATTTTCTAGTCACAAGGCTGATTGGGATTGGGATTGAAGAGACTTATAAAGAAAGTGGTCGTGACCTATGATTTACCCACCATTTTCGCGCGCTACCAAACACCAGGTGCCTTGCCGTTGATAAAGACCCATGTGGAATTGCAGAGAGAACTCCAAATGCAGCTTTACTCTGACCAAAACATAGATTGAGAAACACCAATTATTAACAAATTCATGAGAAGATGATCAGGAATCAAAAATACATAATTTAGAATAATATAATTATATGGGTCAACAAACTATGCTGGCTATCTCCATACATGGAATGGATTGAAGAAGACAATGAAGGTGATGGATGGATCATCCACTATTTGATACTACCATTCATACTGCACGTCTGCACCATATATCTAAGAATCGAAACTGAAGAAAGAAATGACTACTCAGAATCTGATAAAGCAGCAAAGAAATGGAAAATGCAGAGACACACTTTCTGGAACATTCATTTGTTATAGTATTTTTATTTTTATTTTGAATGGACAGGATGCATGACTGAGAAAGAAAACAAATGGGTTAGATGAATAGTCACCAGCCTCAAAGCAGAATTATTACGGTTGGTTCTTGGTTCTTCCCAGATAACATTAATGATTAGTACTAATTACTAAACTGGTCCAATTTGCAGCATGTTGTGTTTTTAAATTTCTTTCCATCTCTTTACTTTGAATTTGAATTTGTTTTGCATCAAAATTTGGTTTGGAATAGATATAATAAAAGTCTAAAAAGTATTAAAATGACATATAGGCTTGGAATTAGGTTTGGATTAAATAACTGAATTTGATTGGTCGTAGATAATCCATTAGGCAAGGAGGACTCTCCTTTAAAGAATAATATAGATGTGAGTGGGAGCGAAGTCATGTTCACATCATCACATGGAAACAACAAAAGCATGGCAAAATAAAGGTGGTTTATAGATTCAATTTTTATGAGTGAAGTGGCAAAAATGCCCCTGATATTTCAGTGTCAGTAGCTACTAGCTACCAGCTGCCTACCACAGTAGAATGTAGCCGAGGATGGTACCCGTGACCGTGATAGCATGTACTGTTCGTCTTTTATCAACCACGCAAATATGTGTTTCACTTGACTTTGATAGCTTGATCTCTCAAGAGTCAATCTCCACGAGTATTGATGATGATGCAGACTGATTCACACTCAATTAAAAGTTTAGAATTAACAGAGATTTTTAAATTCAAAAATAATAATTAGAGTTTTGAAAAAATAAAAAAGAGAGTTTAACTTAATATCAAAACTATCTTTACTGTAGTAATGATTTAGGGAGTTAATTTAGATTCCTAATTCAATATCAGACACTCCGTTGGACTTTGAACAAACGCATGGAAAATTTCATTTTACAACTAATGATAAATGTAATTTAAATAACCATTAATAATTGGATTATTACTACTAATTAATCACGTTTAAACAAAATTGCAGTGCTTTATTGAATAAAGTTTATTCTTCTAAACCGATTTTGAATATTTATACTTTTCCTCTGACCTAATTTAATAGTACCAGTGTAGAATAGTACTCGAAAGTCGAAACCACTAGTGTAGCTAGGAGGTTGGACCGGGTCGGCCGACCCCTGGTGCATCTAGCTAGTATATATCATCTTTTAATTCATTTGGAAAACATCATAAATATTCATAAATACTTATATTGAAACAAGAAGCCTATAATTGGCAATACATTATACATCATAGTCAAATGAGTGTGCGAAATAACATAATTTTATTAGAGCGAGTCTATAATCTTTATAATTCTATTACAACTTGTGTATCAAAAGATCAACTCCATATTTAGGTTCAACAACCAAGTTTATCATAGGAGAGTGAATATAATTGGGTGAGAGGGTGAATGAATAATGAGACAATAACTGAGATACTAGTATCTTGAGTTCCATCAAAGCCAAATTTTGTCCTAGGCAAATCCTTGGTCCAACTCCGAACGGCATGTATAAATGTGGAAACTTACATGCACCTGATATTCCATTAGCAAATCTACTGGGTTCGAATTGGTACGAGTCGGGGCCCCAAATATCTGGGTCAGTATGAAGTTTGGTCACCAACATCCATAAATTCATACCCTGGGGCACATTGATTTTACCAAATTTCATATCGTTCAACACTTCTCTCGATATGGTGACGACTGGAGGATAAAGGCGCAACCTGAAAAATAAAGTAAATGCATTCATTAGAACAATATAATGACCATTATTAATTATAATCAAACTTGAATGTAACATATATACCAGTTTCATTTTTCTGATCATCTCTGCATCAGGAATCTGGCCTTTGCATATAGCAAGAACTTCTTCCCTAATGCGAAAAATGGTTTGAAGATTTTTGAGAGGAGATAAGATTTTAATTGTGAGTGAAGGAGAACCTTATATTTGCATTGCATGTCTGATTTAGAAGTGAAAATATCTAACAAGTTAAAACAAGGTTCCAAAATGAAGTGAGATTTTTGTCTTGTTTTATTCAAAATTTGGATGGATTGGTCATATCATATGCTTTGCAGATTGCTCTGTCGCTGTATACATGTAATAATATGCAAGTTTCTTATAAACGCGAGGCACAAGTGGTATATGCCATCGTGTGATTTTAATATCCTACAAACAAGTATGAATCTTTGACCAACTATGAAATTATGAATTCATTTACGGTATTCCCAAATTTCAAGTTGAAATATAATGTATTTGATTAATTTTTTTAAATGATTATGTTGCCTTTTGGATAGCTGAATTATATGTATAAAGAAAGGAAAATTAATATTCTACAAAGAAGTATGATTTTTAAAAAAAAAAAATATACTACACCAATTATAATATTAATCGTTCAATAAATTTCTAAACGAATACTCTCTAAACCTCCCTATATAGGAAATAATCACTCATGTCGGGTATCGAGAGTTCGAAACCATGACCTCTTCGATTATGAATGTCTCAACTTACTATTCAACTACAAACGCTTTTATGAAGTATGAATCTTTGACCAACTATAAAATTATGATTTTTTTTCATGTTATTTCCAAATCTCAAAGAAAAATGAATGCATTTAATTGAATATGTTGCCCGCTTTGACGAAGTACGAATCTTTAACTAACTAAAAAATATTAAATATTTCATATTATTCCCAAATCTCAAATAAAAATATAATGTATTTAATTGAATTTTTAAATGACTATGTTGCCTGTTGGATACCTAAATTGTGAAGGAAAAAATTGGACTGTTAGATCGGGAAATTGAACCCGACGTGAATCGAACACGCAACCTTCTGATCTGGAGTCAGACGCGCTACCATTGCGCCACGAATCCCACGGTGACGTAATATTTCATTAATACTTATATATATAGATGAAATATAATTTGCAAGCATCAACTCCAGTAGGATGTGAACAAGCGGGAAACGCAATACGATCAGGCCCAGTATACTGTATATTATCTTCACAGTGCAACTAGAATCTCCAACTTGTACTACTGATGACCCAAAGTACTTGGGCCTGGGCCTTCGAACAAGCTAAAATTATACCTCAATTAACCATCAGAAATACTGATTAAAAAAAAAAAACCCATCACAAATATACGTGTAATATAATTGAACAGTTAATTAGTTATTAGCAAGGACATAATCAAATCAATATAAAAGATATCGAGTCTAAGTCTTGGAAAATCCAGATACATGTTTACAACATCAAACAAGTAGCTAAATGAACAACTTCCAATAGAGTGCAAGATTACATATTCTTATATAGCTGAGTCTGATTTTTTGGAATCCTATTACAACTTGCGTATTAGAAGATCAACTCCATATTTAGGTTCAACAAGAAACTTTATCATAGGTGAGTGAATGTATTTGGGTGAGAGGGTGAATGAATAATGAGACAATAACTGAGATACTAGTATTTTCAGTTCCATCAAGGCCAAATTTTGTCCTAGACAAATCCTTGGTCCAACTCCGAACGGCATGTATAAATGTGGAAACTTACATGCACCTGAAATTCCATTAACAAATCTACTAGGTTCGAATTGGTACGAGTCAGGGCCCCAAATATCTGGGTCAGTATGAAGTTTGGTTACCGAAACCCATATATTCATACCTTGAAGCACGTTTATATCACCAAATTTCATGTCCTTCAACACCTCCCTCGATATGGTGGCCACTGGAGGATAAAGGCGCATTGCCTCGTTGATAGCCATTGTTAGCTGAAAAATAAAAGTACATCAATGTCATCAGAACAATTAATATATATAATGATCATTCTTCTTCTTCATTAAAATTGAATGCAACATATATACCAGTTTCATTTTTCTGATCATCTCTGCATCAGGAATCTGGCCTTTGCATATAGCAAGAACTTCTTCCCTAATGCGACATTGCCATTCGGGATGCGAAGCCAATAACATGAACAACCATGTTGCAGAAACTGCAGTGGTATCATATCCTGCCAAGTATATGTTCTTGCAATTGTCAACAATAAAACTATCAACTCTATCTTGGCTCAAATCATCATTTCTAGCTCCTTGAAGCAACATTTGCAACAAATCCATTTGCAATTGGCCGCCTTTTCTTCTTTCATCTACAGTGTCCAGAATCAACTTCTTGATCTCTTTCTCTAGAGTCCATTTCTGGCGATTACTCTTTGTTGGCAGATACCTGCATCATTTTTCATGAGTCAGCTGGAACACTCAGATTTTTCTTTAACGTTTTTACAATTGAAAGAAATAGAGAAGAGATCTGCCTGATCCCTGGAATCGGAGCAAAATAATTAGTGGAGGAAGCTTCTGCGAGTAATCGGAGTTTCAAGAAAATCAATTCCCCCTTCATATAATTACTCCCGAAGCATGCTCGAGATATTACATCTCCTGAAAAACTTCTCATGTATTGGTCTATTTTGATATCAGCCGATCCACCATTATCCTCAACTATATTCTTCCATGAGTTTATCAATACCATAGTCGAATCTTGAATCAAGCTGATCATCCCCTATGAAACAAATTTCATTGAGAATAATCAAGAATATTGAACAAAACTTAATTACAATTTACAAGTGAAGGGCATATGGAGTTGTATATATACCTTGACCTTGTCCAAATATAATTCTGGAGCAAGAATCTTTCTTTGATAAGCCCAGTATTCACCATTTGAAGTAAGAATTCCATTTCCAAGTAAATGGCCTCTTTCTTTAGCTTGGTATGTTGGTTTTCCCAAGTTTAGAGACGTGCAAGTCGCTATCTCTCTAACCATTTCTACTCGATTCACATACATGATTTGTGTCGTGCCAAGTGAAAACATAAATACATCCCCTATATTATCAGGCAGGGGCGGAATTAGGAAGACAAACTAACATTTTAAAATTACTAATGGGAAAGAAATCAACTAGTTAACAATCTTATATTGGAATTGAGGTTGTAATTTTCAATACTCAAACTTAATTACTGAAGGTATTTCCAGACACTTAAAGTACGTACATACATACCGTATTTCTCCATCCATTCACGGAGCAAGGGAAACGCCACATCACCGTAATTGTGCGACAGTGGCATCCCCTTGGCCACAGGGGCGGAGCCACCACTAGCAGCTGCCTTGTAAGCCCTCCTAATGTCTAAGTTGTTGCCAAAAACAAGAGTCTGGGGCGGACCGGTCAGACCTTGCTTTCGCAAGGCGGAACGAAGCCTGTGTGGTTGTAGTACCAGTGCATTGTAGAGCCGTGCAAACAAACCTGCTATTCTAATCAACGCGACCGTAAAAACAATTTGAAACATCATTTCCTTACAAAGAATTTAAGATCTTTAACTTGATATAATGTTCCCTTCTCAAAAAAAATAAAAACTTGATATAATGTTCTCTTCTCAAAAAAAAAAAAAACTTGTTATAATGTTTGAGCTTGAGAGGATATAAATTGTTTCAAAGGAGTGATTCACGTTAGCCCTGCATTGGCACAAGACTGGCCCATTCAATAATGTAAGACAAGACTGTCAGTAAATATACTACCTACCTCTGCTTAAAATGGCTACATTCTGTTTTTGCAACGTTCGTTTAGAAGTATTACATTTCAAGAATATAAAAATTTTATTAACTTTTAAATTATATACTCCTACCCTAATTATATAATCAATATACTATCACAATCATTTATACTATTTTAATTTTTATTAACTATTCAAATATATATCCCACTTAATATTTAATATTGTTTCATTGATAGTGTACCCAAACATAAATATAATACTTTTAATCGGACGGGACAGTATTGATTTAACTCGTTAACTAACCATACACTTATTGACAAGTGTCGTCGGCATTAAATTAGTTGTGGCATTTAATTAGTTGTCTGCAACATTCATGTTGCTGACCTGACAATCATTCACCACATGGGAATGATGAAATGAATAAACAAATAATGGAGTGTTTTACGCTCGGTTAGAGAATGTATTAAGTTTTTAATCGAGTTTAACAGTATAATTTAAATTTAACATTGGATTAAGATTTATATATTTTTACTTTACTTTTACATACTTTATTAAAATTGAAAACGCAAAACTTATGTTACAGAAACGGTTAGAGAAATTGTTACGATACCAAAAGTACGTTTACGTTTCCTGATAGAAACGTGAGTGGAAGCGAAGTCATCTTCACATGGAAACAACAAAAGCATGGCAAAATACCCGCCCCTCCTTTGAACAAAGGATGGTATAGATTCAATATGAGAAACTTTTGGGAGAGTCCACTTAAGGCTACATACATATGGTCTTTTCGAAAAGTTCACTTAAAAATATCATTTATTTACAATATAACATCACTTATTTTAATATAAACATCAATTATTTACAACAAATATCAACTATTTACAATAAACATCAACTATTTTTCAATAAACGTCAACGGTTTACCATGAAACATCGACTATTTACATTAAACATCTACTATTTTACTATGAAATAATAGGCTATTTATATTACACATCAACTATTTTATCACTAACATCAACTATTTATAAATTATCAACTATTCTATCTTAAACATCAAATATTTTATAATAACATTAACATCAACAATATTAAGTGGATTTTTCGAAAAAAAACCAGTTATAAGTGGACTTTCCTAACAATTAGTAATTCAATATTTATGAAAGAAGTGGCAGAAATGCGGGTTTTTTACGATTTGACTCAGTTTCATACACTAAGTTACCAACTTTTATTCACAATGTATAAACTTACCAAATAACTAAAATGTACTGATTGGGTTGGGTGTATTAAATTGTCTACTTCTCGTGAGTATCCGGATATTCTGAGGCCCACAAAAGGGCAAATCCCACAAAAGGGCAAATCAGATAATTTTATACTAATTTTAAGCCTTGTCGTAGTCCAACATTTATTTATGTTAGATGCGAAAATGAGTGCATAAAAATGGGATAACTCGTACCTCTCCTGCAGAAATACCCCTGATATTTCAGGGCTTTTTTCCAGTTCAGTCCAACTCTTGGCAATAAAATTGATGCAGCACGTCAGTTTCAGAAACATCTTGTATTGACCGTTAAAATTGTGATTCACTCCAAAGTCACACTGGGCAGCACACTAAGTTGGATTTTGTAAATGCCTGATAGGGGCCTTGGTAGGGATTATAGCTTCTGACATAAAGCCTGTTCACAAATTGGACTGCATAATT
>JAYMSL010001858.1:0-15765 GCA_036897195.1 Plantago coronopus
ATCATACCCTTGTCCCTGCAATAAAACCCTATTGCCAATGATGAATCAATCGAATCCAGCGGCATATGTCTTACAACACTGTCCAAACAAAACCAGAAGTCGAGCTTAATTACTAGTGCATTAAAACAAGCATCCAGCGTAATTTGAATGTGAGAACCGTAAATAATGAAGCATATACTATCAGCAGAACGACTTACTTGCAATGGTAAGATGAAGTGTCAGCGTCTACGTCATTGCTTTTAATGTCAATTGCCTTTACAAAGCAAACAAATAGTCATTGCAGGATAAACCTTGCGAAAATACAGAATTTCATAGCAAAGCTATATGAAATGGAGAGTAATGAGCATAATCATGAATCCGGAAACATCAAAATCCACTTCATATGTTAGCATGTAGGAATTAAGATTAATAAGAGGCCATCTTCTCCCATTCCATGTTAACTATTTGAACAGGAAGAGTTGTACTTCAAGAGGATGACACTTTCTAGCATATATGCAACAATAGACACTCCAAAGTTTACCCAAGGGGGGTTTGTTTCGTAAGATATCATCAGTTTTCAAATGACTAATATTTCACGAGATTTTTATTGAGAAGGCATACTTAGACCAAGTCACAAAACATCCCAGCGACAAGAACAAACAGATGAAACTACATGTAGAATTGCACGAACCTGCTGAACTTCATGTGGATCCAAATAGAATGCCTTTTCATCTTGAACACCAATTATGTATGTTGAAGCACCAGGCCTACCGCCCATAATACCAAGGCTTTGTGGGAATGTAAAAGTAGAGCTCAGAAGAGGGAGATATCTGTTGAAAACAAATCGAGTACATAAACATTAGCAATAGATAGTGCCTGCGTTTGTACATTAATCAACTGGATGCACGTGGACAATATGCACAGACACTAGAACAGAGAGAAATCAGGAGGACCAAAGTATCATCTACAGAAAACAACCATAACAGACTTCATTGCGAATTCACAACTCTGTTAGAAGCCAGGACTAGACAAAATACTAGATAAAAGGTACTTTGCACCAATATCATGCAACAATATTTCACGCTGACACAATTAGTTAGTGGCCAGAAGAAGCTAATATCCAATTTAGAAGTGTTTGCATACTCTTTTTACACTCTTTCTTGTTAAATCAGCACTAATGTTCTTCTGCATTACACACTTGCTTGAGAAGATATGAAGTAACCGTTTCCTTTCACTGTATCTTAGCAGCAGATAGTAAAAATTTTAAGATAAAAGTAACCCCCAGAAGTCAGAACCTTATATTTGTATTTGTTATAAAATATTTAAATGTAACCCTTACAAGCTGCAACTAGTCCCATCCAGCTGCAGCTAGCATTAGACATACATATTGGAACGTACCAGTTCTGATAATGGCGCTATACTAAATTGCAAGGGTCACCACAGGGTACCTTCTCAGTTACACATGAGCTTAATTATATAGAAATTTGAACCTCACTAATCAATTCATCATCTTCAAAGTTTTTCAGAATACCAAAAAACTCGTAAATCACCATAATAGTCTAGGACTCTGCATCGTAAAAGACTAACATATGTGCACATGGCTAATTAACATGAATACATGATTGCTTGATTGGGAAACAAACTACTACAGTGAAACCTCTTGAGAACCATCAAGTCCACTATTATAAAAGTCAAATGTAATATTTAAGGATGCAAATTACTGCTTATAAACTGAATTACATTCACAAAACAGGCTCATTAAGTCATCTACAAATACAATAGAGGTGCAGTCCAGAGAAAAATATTCAGAATTTCAGATTCTTTTTTTTAAAAAAAAAGCCTATTCCTAAATTAGAATTCAAGATTATGAAGAGAAAGACACCAACGTAAACGAACTTATCACCCTCAATTTAGGAATGGTATTTTTTGCAACAATTTCATCTCTTGAGACTTGAATCTTGGAACAAATACCCAAAAATTGAAACATAAGCTTTAAGTCTCATAATTTTGTGTAGTCACTGAAATTTGAATTCCTAGGTATCAATAAGTATGATTCTTTCCCGATTCTATGCATCAACTTTAAACTGACACGTGCATAATGATAGGTAACCAGGGGAAAACATAGGTTAGGTAACTTCAGAAAACAGGAAAATAACAGACTAATAGGAAGTTAATTCTGATGTTTCGAGTCATTAGCATAAATCATCATAATATATACCTTGGGTTGACTTTCTCTAGTCCAAGCACTAAAGGAACCATCAACAGAACAGGAGACCATTCGGCTTGGCCTCCAGAGAATTCCGATAAGTGTCTCTTTAAATCCTCAATGCAGAGAACGGGAGCTCCACCTCTTTCCCCATCTTCATCACCAGAAACAACATATACTGCCATCAAGGTGGACAAGATTCCATTTTCACTCTCCTCCCTCTTATTACGCACCAAACTTTCCCAAGCACGGCACGTGGCATATGGACCGATCCACGATCCTGGAGCAAGGCCATAAGACTGTCCAGCTTGGAGAAGATTGTGTAAAGAGCAAGGTGAGTCATCAGAATCTCCAAAAAGATGTAGTATCTCTAGGTAACTTTTGTCTAGTGGCTGCATACGTAGAAAACGACAAATGTTAGCAAATCTATATTGCCAAAGATAAGAAGTCTTTCTTCTCAATTTCAGTATGGATTAGAAAAACAAGTTACCTTGTTTGGAGTTTTTCTCCACGACCTTCCCAATTTATCACAAAGAAATGCCTATAAACACGAAATAAATTAGCGCTCATCTATCAATGCCATATTCAAAAATAGCCATTGAGATACAACTTAAACATGTGAAATAACTTTATAACGGACAAAAGAAAAGGGAAAACGTATAATGCCTGTGCGACAAGCATCTGGCTGCTCCTAAGCATGCATCCCCAATTAACATCACTAGTGTACTTTGTATCCCCAATTGGCGCGAAACCTACAAATTCCACCAAACCTGATTAATAAAAATATCTTTGATCCTAAAACACATGATCCACGTAATACACGTGAACACTACCTTTACGATACGTCACCATAATCCGTGAAGAGAAATCCTCAACAAACGCGGCAAACCCCTCGCTCTGAGTAGGATCCGAAGAACTTGCATCATCACCTTCTGTTGCAACCTGATAACATACACCCAAAAGCCAAATGTCGCTTCTAGAAGCAGAAACACTACCTCGACTGAACCCCAAGATTCTCCTCATTGACACACCATTCATCATGACTCTCCTCAAAGCAGCTCTGCACCCCTCATAATAGTTCTTCCCAGCTGACTTTTTCCTAAAACTACCACTACCTTCACACCCGCGATTCTCCGAATCAATCTTACTGCAATCACCAGTACTCGGGCTCCCAAAAATCGAAAAAGCCTGAGGCCAGCCTCCCGACCAAATTACCGTCGAGTTTTCGTCCTTGCTGGTGCTATCAAGACTTGGTTCTGCCTCAGACGAGACAGAACCCAGAGTTTTATTTTCCGAACAACTATCGGTCAAGATTTTGTCAGTGGAATCAGGTACAAGATCGATTTTTTCCTCCACAGAACTCTTCATTAACTAAACCAATCATACACAGACGAACCGAAACAAATGCTGCCACATGCTCACAGCAGGCGAGATAAAACACGAAATTACAGAACCTGGGCAAGAAAAAAATCAATCTTTTTAACTACTAAACAACGAGAAACATACTTCAGAATCGCAATCGTCAAGATTTGATTTAATTGAGCTAGAATAAGTAGTAAAACAGAGAATTGGCGTAAATTAGCTTCAGATTGAAGATGAATTTGATGAAGAGAAACGGAAAAGAAAGGATGTGGCTTACCGTAGACGCAAACGTAGTTGACAAGGAGTCTTGATGTGGGTTTGATCTGTAATTTGGATTTGAGAAGAAGGTGAAGAAGACGATGATGATGATGATGATTTGTAAATTGCAAGAATGGGGATATGCGTTTTCTGGCAATTTCTTTGTCTTAAATTTGGGACTATTGTATTCTGTCTTCTTTAATATTTTTTGCTCGATTTTGCAAGCAACTAAACCATGTCACTCAATCCTCACAATTATTGTTTGATTAGAGAACCAAGTCTCACTATTTTCGGTTTTCCTCGAACCACTAGTTTGGGTCGTCGCATGTTTATTCACTATTTTCGATACCCCTCCAATCATTAGGTTAGGTAGAAATTAACTTCACCGTTTAAAAAGAAAATGTTTTCGCCTATTTCACCTCACTTCATTTGCTCGAACTAGTGGTCTTCATAGATACGTTCTAGAGAAGAGCATACCCGGTTAAATGAATGAGTTTGAACACATACGCTAAGCGAGTAATGAGTTGGGGTTTATATCTAAATGAGTCTTTCACGGGTGAAATGCAAGTACAGGTGTGAGTCAGGTGGAGGACCGGTAAAACGATTTGTGTTCAAACAGTCCGAGTAGGTTCTATATATCCAAATCTGGTCCTACTAGGTTATCGATACAAATCTACGGGACCACAGACATATATTACGTTGCCCACAGATTATTAGTATTATATGACCATCTTTCTTGCCAAAATTGAATTGTTTGAACCGAAGTGAATATAAATTAACAAAATTGAATTTAAAGTGAATTGGATAAAAACGTATGACCATATTTGTTGACTGAAAATTCAAATAACAAGTTTCGAACGGGTTGGTGTAAGAAAAAGAAGAGAAGAACTTTAGTGGGCAGAAAACACTTGGGCGGCCCATGATAGAAACCTACGATCCAATGGGCCATTCCAGTGTGGCCTAATTGTTAATCCTTAATCCTCCAAACACTTCCTTCTTCCTTATGTAATCAAATTAACCTAATTCCTGTCAAGAAGATTCAAGAATCAATTTTCCTGAACTCAAATCAGCTGCAGCTCATTCCTTCCTCGAATGCCTGAGTTCCATCCATGTTTTCTTGTTTCTTATTCTCTTCAATTTCATCTGTTTTCGTTTTCCCCTTTTCATATTGTTAGTTGTGAATAATTGATTGGTTGTTGGTCGATGATGATGAAGTGTAAAAAGTCGGCTTGTTTCTCAAAACAACATTCGCAGTGGCCGCCTGAAACTTTCGCCTTTCGCCGGGCTTGAGAGTTTATGCAGCTTCTATCCTTCTTCCTTGGATGTCTGAGACCACACACACCATCTGTTCCACTTTCTTGATTTTGGACAAAAAAAGTCTCATGGGGGAATCCACCACCGGCTGTGTATTAGGTGCTGAAGGCTACTCGGAGATGTCTTTGTTAGTTATATGTAACTGACTGTTACGATTGCTCTATCACGAGAGGAATCGAAACGGTTACAGAGACTTACCAAGCTAGACGAGTAACTTGTTCGTCAAGAAGGATTTCATTGATTGAAAATGAACATGAATTACAAGCTGAGCTCCACAAGCTGGAGAAATGGCTATTTAAACGAAACAACTGAATAACCGTTCTAAACTGCCAAGACAAGCAGCAGCCGTTCGATGGGTGGACACGTGTCTTAATCCTATCGAATCCGGCTTAATAACAGAAACGTGTTTAACAAAACACGACTTATCCTATTTAGAGTAGAAACATGAAAGCAACGAGTTTCTAGTCTTTACATTACTCCCTCCATCTTCTGAAACTTGTCCCCAAGTTTCAACATATGGGAACGCCTTGAGCAGCACCGGCCAGTCCTCCCACGTAGCCTCATTAGCAGGGAGATGAGCCCACCTAACCAAAACTTGAGCAGCAGCAGAGTTGTTGCGCTTCACCAATCTTTTATCAAGGAGTGCAATAGGCTGTAACACCATTTGCCCTTCTGCATCCATAGGTGGTAATGACTCAGTCACACTCCTTTGATCTCCAACATGCCTTTTAAGCAAAGAAACATGGAACACAGGGTGGATCCTGCTCCCCTCTGGCAACTGCAGCTTGTATGCCAGTAACCCTACCCTTTCCAAAACAGCAAAAGGACCTGCATACTTAGGACTTAGCTTCCACATTTTACTTTTATGCATTGAATTTTGCCTGTAGGGCTTGAGTTTGAGGTAAACCAAGTCCCCTACTGCAAATTCCCTCTCACTCCTGTGCTTATCAGACATCTGCTTCATCCTGTTGGCAGCTAACACCAGCTGAGCTTTGATCTTGGCATTCATTTCCTGTCTTTCATTCAGAAACTGCTTGAGTTCTTCAACTGTGACACCAGTCTGATTGTGCATGTTTCCCTGTGGTGGTGGATAACCATATAAGGCCTGAAATGGGCTCATGTCAAGGGTAGAGTGATAACTAGTGTTATACCACCACTCAGCCAAGGGAAGCCACTTACACCACTTCTTCTGACAAGTACCAGTCATACACCTCAAATAGCTCTCCAAGCACTGGTTGACTCTCTCTGTTTGGCCATCACTTTGTGGATGATATGCTGTACTCAAGTTCTGTTGTATGCCACTAACCATCATAAGCTCCTTCCAGAAAGTACTAGTGAAGACCTTGTCTCTGTCAGAAACTATACTTTGAGGCAAACCATGCAATTTATAAATGGTTGCTACAAAGATCTCAGCTAGACTTTGTGCAGTGAATGGGTGTGTGAGCTAGACTTTGTGCAGTGAATGGGTGTGTGAGTGGTACAAAGTGTGCATACTTTGTGAATCTGTCCACCACCACCCATATGGTATCCTTACCCTCAGACCTAGGTAACTTCTCCGCCCAATCATCGACTGCCCCGCTTGGCTGGAGTCCGCGCGACCGGACTGGCACTATCATTGTCTACTGGTAGTTTATATACTGTTAATTTTCTCTACTGTTTAGCGATGTGGGACTAATTGCTATAGATTTACCGCTTATTTGGGCCGTTTTTACTAATTGATCGATAGAAATTTACCGCTTAATTGGGCCAAAATTATCTTCTCGTGGCCTGAAATCAAGTTAAACTTCGAAATATCTAATCAAAGATAGATACCTATCATAGTTTTTGGTCGATTTGTTATCTGTATGGGCGTTTAATCTAGTGGCACAGTTCTCAAGTGAGACCTGGCGAGTTCGATTCTCGCAACGCCCCGTAATAGTTTCGTATTTTGAGCGTTTGCAGGTGTATTGTGTGATTCATTTCATTGATTCAGAAGTTTGATTCTGGGTTTATTGTCATTCGTTTTGCAACCATGGTATGTTTCCATTTGAAGAAGCTGCATTTATAATTGCCTCCTGAATCTACTCCCTTGAAAAGTGCTTATAGAACTGAATTCTGGATATTGACATGTTTAAGTTCGAACGAATCTATTCCCCTTGTACATGATTTACCAGTATTTGAACTCCGAATGTGTATCATCATTTATACACAGAAACTGATTCATATCCATGAACAAAAGTTATCGAAAAAAAGGTACATATGATAAAATCGTGAAGTTAATTCTAGATACGAAAGGTGCGTATGGAACCGAATTCTGGAGTTTGACATGTTTAAGTGTGAGATTACCTGCTCGTTCATCACTTTCCTGGCCTGGGTATTGTCTGTTCTCCTTCCTACTTTGCATGCTATTGTGCTGAAATTTTTGCAGCTCCTAAAGGATATCCAGATGAAGTCAAAGGCAAGAAAATTTTGAAATGCTCGATGGAAATCAAGACGAACCAGATGAAGTCAAGGCGATTAGAGTTGGAGTCCCGTCCGAGGAGGGTATAATCAGAGATGATGTAAAGCCTGTTACTGAGGCTTTTGCTAATGTAAAAGAGTATGAAAGAAAAGAAACAGAGCTTTTAGCCAAATACTTGTAGTTATTTTGCAGCTTTTGGTATGAATGTGATGTGATACATATAGCCCCAGCAGAATTCTTTCTGTTGTACTCTAAGCTGCAATCTTATTTGTCTACTAGTCTCACATGGACTACACCAAGAAACTCTAATGCCTTTCTTACATTCACAAGGCTTACAACAGAAACAACAACAACAAACTGAAACACAAAAACTACACTTCAACACCAACCACCAACCTGATGTACAACTTAGTTGGTCCTTACATCTTAGGATATCATGAATCATGCTTCTTAATTAGTAGCTAGGCTTGAATGGCTTGTAAACCTTGAGATCAAGAATCACTCCAGCGACCGAACCGGCAGCAGCAGCAATCGAGATCACGAGACAGGCCATGCTCAGCATCTGCAGGCAGATCCATTTAGTACTCCACTTGGGAATCTTCTTCTGAGCAATGTACATTTCAACTGGGAAGTAAACTGTCAAAGGCCAGAACCCGAACGCTCCAAGAATCCCCACCACGTCGTTGAAGAAAGGTAAGAGCATCGATATGATTGTGGTTAGTATCACAAATACGGTTCTCCAGACTAGGCGGAAAAAGTTGAGGCGGTATGGCTCCTGCAGGCCTGGAATAGAGATCTCAATGTCTTTTGTGATGAATTCGCTGTCAGGCCACCTGGCGTTGGCGTATTTCTCGATGAAGGCGAAGAGGGGCTGGCAGTAAACTTGATATGCTCCGACCAAGTGGATCACGATGGCAGCATTCGCTATGTCGAGAAGCCAGAAGGGGTTGTAGAATCCGAATCCTGTTAAAAGGTTGCCTGGTGCAAGGTCCCCGAATGCAGCATATCCCATACAACCACAGAGCATGTAGAAAACAGTCGTCACGGATGTGCTGATAAGAGACGCTTTCTTCATTGTTTTCGACTCTGCTGGTGGGGATTTAACAGTATCCTGTTTCAGGAGAAAGGAAAACTAATTCAGCATTGTAAGCAGAACTATAAGCTCTAGTAGAACATATACAATATAGCTTACAGAACAACAAAATGTTATAAAAACGTGTTATAGAAACATTACCTGAATCTCAATAAGGATGATTGAAAATGAGTACGCGAATGCTATGTCACCGAGAGCTTGGAAACTTCGCCATATTTTTTGAGTTTCGGTCACAGTTCCAATGCTTATTCCAGTGAGACTACCTTTGATTGCACCGTTCGCTGTTATAACAATACAATTTTTTTTAGCTATATGATTCACAAAATTCTACACAATTGAAAATCGAGCAAAAGTGATGGCACTGAATATGAACCTGCTACTTGAGCAATGCCAAGGCCTAAGCCGATAGATGAGTAAGTGAAGGACATGACAGCAGCAACGATTGAGAGCCACCATATCTGATCAAAGTCTGGAATTTGCGAAAACAAGATTTGTGTGATGCCGAAAGCTATCATGTAAGGGTTGCTGGATGCATGGCATGGATCCTCCTTTCCGTTCTCATGGAAACAGTTTGATCTTTTGATAGCCCTGTTAGGTATCCAGTTATAAGAACAAGTTTTATAGAAAACCAGCACCAGAATTCAAAATCAGGGCGAATATACTTACATCATGCTAATAGATGCTGCAATAGTGTAACCAATGGCTACTCCAAAGATGTTGATATACTGAATAAGCCCACATAACTTCGTTTTGGATCCACCTGAAACACAACCATATCCCGGATAATGTTACAAAAATTCAAGATTTCGATTGATTTTTTAAGAAGTAGAGATGGAGTGTGAAGTACCAAGGTTGGATCGGACAGCATCCATGTAAGTATAGTTTCTCTTGCCGAACAAAGGATCACCAGAGCGGTAGCAATCAGCAAGGAGAGTGGAGGTGTAGTAGATCACAAAAGCGAACAAGAACATGACAGTTGGACCGGCAACCCATCCAAGCTGAGCTATAGCCCATGCCAAGGAAAGGACTCCTGACCCTATCACCGCGGTTATAATATGTGCACTCGCTGTCCATACATTTCCTGAAACAGGACAAGAAACTTATCAGTTCCTTCGACTTTTTAACAAGATCAGCAGAAGAAAATACAAGCAAAATGAATAAGTACCTGTTCTTTGAGGTCGGCCATCATCATCGACAGCCTTGGAGCAATACTGCTGTTGTGGCATAGCAACTGAAATGTCGTAAATTTGGCCGTTGTTGTGGTGGTGGTGATGGTGGTTGTTGGTGGCAGCGCCTTCTCCCATCTTCTTTTCTAGTACCAAGCAAAAGCACAACCGTAAACACGAGTTTCTAGATAACTCTTTACTTAAAAGAACCACACTTTAGAACAGTAGGAAATGCTAGTGAATGAAGTAGAAAACTGAGTATACAATGACAGAATGCATGCAGGGTATTTATAGAAAGTTTCTAAAGACTATAACAAGATATTTTATTGCCCCAACTCATTCACTGTCATGATGATTTCAATCAAATCACCAGATGAACTTTCCCTCATGTCAACGCACGCGCACCCTAACATGCACAAACGAACATTTGTCGCATGAGGGCTGCAGCGTATACGTAGACTCACTCACGTTACATCGCACTAATGTGGGATTGACGTCTGTCTCAACACTTAAGTTTCTAAAAAAAGAATCGAAATGAGATGTACCTGATATAAGTTACTTAGGAGCCCTCTACCTCAGATCAATGAGGGTTGATAGTATATACAAGGAGGGGATTATTTGCTACTCAGTAGAAGAGATGAGATGATAAGCAACTGCTGCACAATCTTTCAGCTGAACTAGCTCTGCTTATATAGAGGAAAAATTAGTGGGAAAAAATTAACTATGCAACCACTGATGGTATGAAATGTTATTGTATTTCAAGAAAAGGTGACTTTTGTACATCAGCCTTACGTGTGAGCTTCTCTTCCATCGTTTTCTAAAGGCATTCGTAGATGCTTAATTGTCTTTGGCATCTTTGATTATTATTGAATATATCTTTGAACATTTGAACACTAGATGCAGTCAACTTGTTCCAGAATAAATCACCAGTGTTGCTGGTGTTATGATAATGTTCTTTCTGCTGTGAGTTCTCAGAACCATTAGGCCATTCAATTCCAAACTTAGAGTACCTAGCCAGGATAGAACAACTGACTATCTTAATGGCCTTGTAGTCGAAATCTGAATCTAGCTAAAGGCCTTAAACCAAGTGGACTTGATATCCCAAACCTAAACATACAAAATATGGTTGTGGGATATATACAATGGCCGGTTTCCTCATCGTCTTGAGCTTCAGATTCCAAGTTTTGCAGCTAGCTGTGTCATTCATAATGTCCATGAGTCCTGCCAGGTTAATTGGTCATTCCCTCGGAAAAAGGAAATGTCTGAGGAGCCTAGCTAATACTATTGTCTATTGCACTCTAAGAAAGATGATTGATGGTCTCCTCATCTTGGTTACACAATGAGCAGTGGCAGCTCGGATTATCCACTTGATATCTATTCCAAAGTCTAGAACAGGTAGGAAACCAAATGGCTCGAGGCAAGATCTTGAAGTCCCAGATTTACTGCCAAGGCCAGTTCACGCTCACAACACGAGCCAGACACTGATTAACAGCATTGCATCTTACTTATAACCTAATACGACAAGCTAATTACTTAATTTAGAGTTCCACACGCCAAGATGTATGAGCCGTTTGTGGTAAGGAAAGGCGTTGCGAAAAGACATTCCAATAATATCTGCTCTGAAGGGCCAGCACAGGTCTGAAAATGATATGACATAGTAGAACCTTGATGAAAACCAACTGGTATTGTGTGATTAGATCTCAGATGCAGAATTGATGGTTCATATGCATTTTGTTGGGTAATAAGTCAACATCTGCACTATTACAATGAGATTTCTATTTCTGTCTGAGTCCCAGATGGAAAAGATGAATTCTTCATCATATGATCTTGGATGAACAACAACAAATGTTCCCCCACCACTCACATGATAGCTCCATGTTTTTCAAAGAAATCCCACTTTCAATGGTGCCCTTTTAACCTGGCCTTCCAGGTTTTAGGTACACTCAAGTACTCTAATTTCAACTCACACTTAACTCATGTTACTCTAGATTTCAGTAGCCTAATTTCACTTTCCCTGCTAGCTAACCATCAAATATTTATTCGGTTCGAGTAATACTACCCTTATTAGGAGAACGACACTGTTTTCCTAGTGCGACACACAGTTTGCAAGAATTTGGAAACGTGTTGTATTAGCTAGAGAGTTAACATAAATAACTAGATTCGAACTCAAAATTTGCAAGAATTTCGAAACGTGGTATATTAGCTAGAGAGTTAACATAAATAACTAGATCCGAACATGTAGTTGAGTGCGAATTCCATCATGCTATGCTCACATTGGATGGCAGTTCTTTCTTGATGAGAAAGAAGGAATAGTTAGGTACATATGCCACTTGCTAGTCCTGTGTAAGTTGAAAGGTAAGCACTGAGAATCTACCATGTCTCTGTATAATCGATCTAATCGCACCCTTTTTACAGTAATTAGGCCATGAGAAAGGCAAGCTAGTCATTAACCCGGTGAGACTGACTATTTGATTATAAACTATTAGCTAGACACGCCTGTGAATCATTTTTCTAAAACGAAGTGATAAGGTGATTGACATTGCATACAGTACTCATTTTATCGCCTTGTTCGGTAAACTGTTGCCTAGCTAGTTTCTTTAAACACTTAATCATAAACCTCAAATCTTCCATTTGTCTCATTCTGTACCAGAAAACCATGTTCACTAATCACTACACTTTTACAGAAAAACACAGAATCATTAGTGTTTTCTTCACATTGCCTACAGTTTTTCTTCCACTAAACAACTGGAACTTTTCGAAGAACGGCCTAAATTCGAGTGTGGAAAAACTGTCATTTTAGTGGGAGTGATAAGAGCCACAGGTAGTTGGATCATAAGCTATCATTTCCAAGCATTTGGGGCATTATTATAGTAACTTAATGCAAAGAACCAGATACTCTTCCCTTTTTATCCTGATAATGCATCATGTAATTAGTTTGTTGAACCTATGGTGTTGGAAGATGCTACTTGCATATAAACCACCCCTTTTTAAGCCATTAAAAGTTGTTTAGTTAATTACTCTGATGTGTGTTATAATTAAAGTGAAAGAGAATTTCATCTGTCTCTTTATCTTTTGCTGTTATACTGCTTCTTTCAGGAAGTGGTGGGTACTATTCTATTCAATAGCTATGGATTCTCCCCCTGGAGAAAATATCCGACAGTAAATCAACAGTCGATATCTTTTACAATATTTTTCGATAATCCTTGCATCAGGGAGTAAATATCGTGATTAGTGTCCGGATTTGAATGTCGAAAATGATAGACTTTGTAAATAGAGTATTGGCAACTTCAGTGTGCAGTATGTGTTAAAGCTCTCTGGATCAGTACCTTGGTGCATACCAAAATCTAAGTAGCATCATATACCTATGAAGCATCCTGCAGGCTATATGTAATGAACCTGTCCTGGCATGTTCAGATCACACTTTCTAAGGACATTTCACAAGCTCTGATCAACCAATAAGATCAGAACGTTAGGCTTACGAAGATTCAGTTCGAGCAGGGTCTTCCCTTTAGGAAGCAGGACAGGTCCTAAATCAGCATCTACCTTACTGTCCGATGGTCTAACAATCAATAGGAAGTCTACCCCATAAGATCAGCAGTTCGAAATCAAACTTCACAGGTCACAACTCACAAGGCCTCCTCAATCAGCGTTCATCTTTGTGCATTGCTTAATAAGATGAATCGTTTCTTGTTCCTTGTTAGTTGTTACAGATGTTCTTTTTCCTCTTCCTCACGAATCATAATCGATGTAACCTGATCTCAGGTGGTGTTTTGTTGAATTGTGAGAAAATTTTGTAAATCACATGTAGACTGATTCAAGCAGGAGAAAAAACAGAAGACAACTGCAAAGAAAGATTCCTGCAAGAATCCATAAAGAATTTCATTATTCCAATTTAACTCAACTACATCTGTACATATTACATACATCTTGCTCTGTAGCTACAATTCTAGACGACCCAAAAACGAAGGTATACATACTAGTTGATACAAACAGACTATCGATTTGAAATTCAATTAATGTAATAGTACTATAGACAAATTCAACTGTGAACAAATGCTATCTTGGACCTGAGACTTCCTGTGATGATAAGCATGACAGAGAAGTGTATGAACTAGTAGTTCTCGTCGTTTGTTCAATGTGCATGAGCTCGTTATGCTCGTTGGTCTCTCCTATCGTAGATGATTCAGTGAACCTCCGGCCATAGAACCTCAAGAAGTTCAAGGACTCAATCCGTGGCTCACATAAAGGCATCCCACCTTCCAGCATACCTACAATGTTAGTCATTGTAGGCCTAAAATTCGGGTCTTCATGCAGACAAGACAAAGCCACACGTACAAGTATCTCAACTTCCTCCACTTGGACCCGACCAACCAATCTCGAATCCACCAAATCCAAGTACCGCTTCTCCTCGTGCATTTGTAACGCAAACAGAGGAAAGTACGCAACCCTACTTGCATATTCTCCCGATGAAGACGAAGAATGCACATTCCCCCTATTGCTATCCGTTCCTGAGCTATCGCTTTCGCTCTGAGCAGTGGAATTTTTCTTCCCCCTGATAAGCTCCAAAAGCACCATCCCATAACTATACACATCAGTCTTGTCCGAAATAGCAGAGCTTGTAAGCCATTCAGGAGCTAAGTAGCCCCGAGTGCCTCTCATAGTTGTAAAGAAACCTGACTGCTCAGGACTAAGAAGCTTCGAGAGCCCAAAATCCGACATTTTCACCTGAAACTTATCATTGAGAAGAATATTCTCTGGTTTGATGTCGCAATGTATGATCTTGTTATCACACCCCGAATGCAAATACGCTAACGCCCTAGCTGTACCAAGCGCAACCTCATATCTCTCCTTCCATTCAAGAACAGGCTTACCAAAAAGAGTTCGATCCAATGATCCACGGTTCATGTACTCGTAGACTAAAAACCTCTGACCTTGATGAGCACAGAAGCCTTTCAGTCTAACCAAATTGACATGATGAATCTTTCCAATAACCGCAATCTCGGTTAAGAACTCCCTTCTCCCCTGAGCTCCCAAACATGTTATCTTCTTCACTGCCACATCCGCTCCGTCAGCAAGCGTCCCTTTATACACAGTCCCAAATCCACCGGACCCTATCCGTGTCTTAAAATCCTCGGTTGCAGCCGCAAGCTCCTTATACTCAAACCTCACAGGCAAACCAGGAATTGCAACATAATTCATCTCCTCCTCATCTCCTGATGAATAAGATTTCGACTTCCATTTGGCAGACTTCGCCAACCGCCTCCTTCTTTGAATCCGCCATACCAGAAATGCAATCACCACAATCAATATAACCCCTGACGACGGTAACAAAATTGCAGCTATTAACGGGAAATCAGATCCCGTGCTCACACCATTCGCAACCACAATCATTTTCACATATCCCGACCGATTTGCACTCAGATTCTCACGGGAGCTCGCTCTCGAAAACAACGAACCTAACTGACCCATAATCACATAACACGCCCCCGAATTCTCAGTATAAAAAACCCCCTTACACGAGCAGTTCCTCGTACACATACCCTGGCAATCAGACACATTCACATTACGCATAACAGGCTCCGTAAAACTATTCGAGAAATAGTCCAACTCACCCCCCAACTTCAAGTACTTAACCTCACCAGTACCACTCCCAGAACCACTACCACAACCGCCCGGCAGAGCCATGGAACTCTCCACCGGGACACAATCGCCACCAGTCACCCTCTGATTCACATGAAACGCCGAACACAGACACGAATTACCACCATTAGAACAAACACCTAGCTGCCTACATACATAAGGAACACGACAACCATCAGAAGGACTCTCAAACACCTCGTTACGCGTTCTATCCGAATTGAACCTGAACACCCTAACCACACCTGTATGATCCATCTTCAGATACCGAAAACTCGAATTCCCAAAATTCTCCAAGCTAACCCTAATC